>PVJO010005429.1:0-98666 GCA_004026905.1 Hystrix cristata | reverse complement strand
CCTCCCCCTCCTCCCTCCCTCCCTCCCTGTCTCCGCCTCCCAACCCGGAGCCACGGGGCAGACCCCCCCAAGGAAGACAAAGCAGGCTGGGGAAGAAAAGTCCACACCCACCAGCGCCTGCCCTCGTGGGCTGCATTTTAGTTTGATTGGATCAGATGCGCCTTTAATTCCCTCCTGGGACATCAGGAGGAGGAGGGCAGAAAAGAATCTTTAATTCATCAAACTGAAATATTAATAGACTTCCAGCCAGCTGGAGGGGGTACGAGGCCCCCAGATGAGGGGGACGGGCAGGGAGGGAGGCCGGGCTGGGCGCTCACTCCGGGCCACCAGGTGCCTAAAGGAGCAGACAGCACAGCTGGTCCCCTGACAGACAGCCTGGTGACAGTGACAGGACCAGTGTCACCACGGATTCCAGGGCAGGAGCGCGAAGTGCCACCCTGCTGCACAGCTGGTACAGATGGCAGCTTCATGATGGAGCTGGAGCGGGAGACACAGGCCCAGGACACCGGCTCAGCCCTGCGCCCCACACTCGAGTCCCCTCAGCCCCTGCCGCTAGACTGTGCCACCGCTTCCCGACACAGCCGAGCAACCAAGGCGCAGGGAGCCCAGCGCCGTTTGGCATACAGCGCTGCCTCTGTCCCCAGGCCTGGGTGGCAGGAGGACCAGGGACCCGAGGCCCAGGAGTGGAGGATGAGAAACACAAAAGCTGCCATGTAGTGCCAGGCTCAGTAGTGCATAGGCCTGTAATCCCAGCGTCTCAGAAGGCTGAGGCAGGAAGATTGCAAGTTTGAGCCCAGCCTGAGCAATTTAGTGTGATCCTATCTCAAAAAAAAGTGCCTGTGTGCTCCTGGGAGCCGGCACACAGACTGCGCTGCCGGGGCTGTTAGCGGACCGGGCCGGCCCTGGGCCTGAACCCCCGGAGGCGCTGCTGTGACAGGCGTGCGGCACCTGCCCTCCCAGCCTCAGTTTCCTCTTCGGGCAGGGTTGGCGACCCAGCAGCTAGGCCCAGGGCGGACGGGGGACGCGAACTCACGGCCGGCCGTCTGCCCGCACCTGCGCTGGCCTCGAGGCCCCTGCACGGCCCCTCGGGACGGAAGGCCCGGAGTCCCCCAAACGCTGGCAGGCCCCCAGATCGCTCTCAGGAGCCGGGTGCGCCGCACCGCGGGCCGGCAGCGCCTCCTGGTGGCCGGACGTGCTCACTGCACGCGGCGGCCTCGGACTCGTGCGCGCAGCTCACCTGCTCAGAGCACCGCAAAGCGCGAGCGGCGCTGGGAGTCGGGAGCGGCCGGAGGCGCCGGGTCAAACCTTGCTGCACAGCGCAGCGACCCGGGCGCCTGTCGGGCCGGGCCTGCGGTCTCGGGGCGGCCTCTGTCTCGAGCACAGCCCCAGGGGTCCTGAGCGCGGCCTGTCCTCGCAGAGCCCAGGGAGAGTGACAGAGAACCGCCCGGACCTCTTGTCTGTCCGGGCAAACCGCGGCCCCCTTGCAGAGGCCAGGTGTCACCACGGCGCCCCATTACCCGCGGGGCGTGTTTACTAATAGTCTGTTCTCCCAGCACTGAGGAGTGGGGGACAGAGTGCAGAGCCGGGGCAGGCAGGCCCTCCCGGAAGAACGCTGTTGCCGAATTGGAACTTCCAGCCAGACGTAGTGGCTCACATCTGTAATCCCAGCCCTGGGGAGGCTGAGGCAGGAGGATCCCCGCGAGTTCGAGGCCAGCCTGAACTACACTGTGAGACCCCGTCTCCAAGGAAAAAAAATTCAGGGGAAAATGTGTGGTCGTGCATGCATGTGTGTGCAAGCAGATATAGCAAAATGTGGTGCAGCTACATGAAGGAGTAAGAGTGTTACACTATTCTTCCATCTGTGCAGCGGTGGAAATGGCAGGGTCGCTGAATCCCAGACGCCTTGTCCCTCTGCATACCCTGCGCAAGTTCCAAGCTCCTGGAAGAGAATCCTCCAGTGGTGATGGGCTGGGCTCGTCCCTGCGCCTGCAGGCCCTAGGGAACCACAGGGGCCCAGGGCCCTGCAGCCTCCTCCTAACTCTTGCTGCTCCCCACATAAGAAAGTGATCAACCTCATCACCTTGGATCCCAGTTCCAAAAACCCCCTGGGAAGGGGTTGGGCCTCACACCAGACATGCAGCAGCTTTGCCAGGATGCAGGAAATCTGACCGGCCCGATGGACCAGGTGGCCCTCCTGAGCCAGCCACCCGTAGCCCCAGGTTGGGGCCGACCATGGCTGCTGTGTGTGACCGGGCAGGAGGGAGGTCAGACACTGCCCTCGGGAAGCAGGGTGAGCACAGGGCACAGGGAGCTGCCTGGGTGAGGACCCAGCAGGAGCCCGCTGAGCTGCTGCCCGCCCCGCCTTGCACAGCAGCAGTTTACGCAGGGTCCGCGGTCTCTCCCTGGAACCTGGAAGAAGGAAGGAGACAGTGACATTCACGGGGTGCTGGGCTGCAGCCACAAGCTGGCTGGGGAGGGATTTCGCCTCTGTGGAAAGGAGAGAGAGTGAGCTTGCATCCTTGGGCCTGGCCTCGAGCCACCTGCCAACGGGGGCTTCTGTCCCTGCTGTGGCAAAGCGGAGGCCAAAAGCCACAGGTGGCAGCAGGGGGAGAAAGTCCGAGGGAGCTAGGGCAGAGGGCAGCGGGCTGAGGGTCTCCTGAGCAGGCAGAGGATTTGAGAGCAACGGGAGCCAGTGACCCGGGTTTCTAGGAAAATCATTTTGGATGTGGATCGGGGGATGGTTCTGTGCGGGACAAATGGAGGCCGCGGAAGGTACAGAGAGCTATGGGGCTCCTAGAGCAGAGAGCAGGAGGGGGGACCCTGATAGCGAGAGCAGACTCAGTCACTGTTATGGTTTGTGTCTAGATGTCCCCCAAAGCCTCATGTGGTGAGAGGTGGCTGGATCTAGAATGTGTGATGCTGGGATTAGGGGCATCTGATCACTAAATCACTCCACTGATTGGTTTGGTACCACCCTAATCCCAGCAGCCTGGATAAGACGTAAGGAGCAGAAAGAAGCTGCTTAGGTCCCCTTGCTTACCTTGCTGCCTTCTGCCTGTCTGCCATGCCGCCCTGCCTTGGATCCAGCCAATTGTGGACTGAAATCTGTACAAACTGTGAGCTAAATAAATCTTTCCTCCTTTAATTTTGGGTGTCGGGTATTTTGTCTCAACAATGAGAGAAAAGTAACTAAGACGGTCACCGCCCGGCAGGTACAAGGTGTATCCAGCTGGGAGGTTCGGGGCTGATCCCGGGCTGCCAGCGAGGACAGGCGTGGGTCTACGCTGGCTGGGCCTGCAGAAGGAACACAGGTGTGACCCAGGTGAGTGTCTTCACAGGTCTCCAGGTGGTACGCGCAGGCTCATTCGGCGGCCCAGCAGGAGGAGCCACAGGCGAAGTCGGCTTCGTCTTCGCGCTCACCCTGGTCAGGTATCTGCAGTAGTCCTCGCCTTCCCACAGCTTCGGGGACAATGAGGTCCCCACGCCTGGAGCACCACACAGCTCTGTGCTGGTGCTTACCATGCCGGGGTGACCAGCATGGTCACCAGTACCACACCTGGCGCCCGGAGAGACGGAGACAGTGAGAGGACACGGGGACTGGGAACCCTGGAAAGTAGCTGCCGGGGGAAATGGGAGCCTGTCCCTCGCTGCACTGCCATCGCCACCGAGGGCACTGGGTGTCACGCTCCCAGCCTGCACCCGCCTCCCACCAGCCGCCTCCACCCTCACCTGCGGGCAGGCCGGTGCTGCGGAGACCGCTGCCAACACAGCGGTTGGAAGGTGGGCGTCCCTGCCGTCACAGATGTGCACAGGCAGTCACCGATGTCCTGCCCCAGGAGGACAGAATGCTTGGCTCCTCCCAAGGACATGGGACGCAAAGGTGCCAGCCCGCTCTAGGTCTCAGCCGGCCGGGGCGGGCCTGGCTGCGGGACGGAGTTTGGGATTTGGGCCCTGATCACCACTGGCCAGCAGAGGGCGCCGCAGCACACTTTTTTATTTTTATTTTGTTTTTGTTTTTGTTTTTTGAGACAAGGTCTTGCTATGTACCCCAGGCTGGGCTTGAACTCCTGGCAATCCTCCTGCCTCAGCCTCCCAGATGTTGGGACTACAGGTGTGCACCACCAAGGCCAGCTTTCAGCAGCTTTCAACAGGCCCCAGCGGGCAGCCTGCCTCTGGCAGGACCATATCCTCTAGACTGACTCCTGATGATGCTCCTGCATCCCAGCCACAAAGCCTGAGTGACAAGAGGAGAAGCCCACATCCTTCGTCACAGTTCCTCCACACTGGCCACTTCACCTGTGTTCTCCCCCGCCACAGTCACGTTGACCCGTGACTTAGCTGGTTCTCACAACAGCCCTGTCGGAGCTCAGCCCTCTTTCCCTTTTCACAGGGGGGAGGCTGGGACTCAGAGGACTTCACTGAGCTCTCAGGAGCCAGTAGCGAGTGCCTAATATCAGAACCGGTCAAAGAAGGCAGAGGATGCCTGGCCCAACATAGGGACATCACTTAGTCAAACACGGCGCACACCTGTAATCTCAGGACTCAAGAGGATAAGGCAGGAGGATCTTTATGAGTTCAAGGTCAGCCTGGACTACGTACTGAGTTTGAGGCCAGCTTGAACTACATAGTGAAATCCTGTCTCAAAAAAGCTAAATAAATAAACAACATATTTTTCAGTACTGGGGATGTAACCCAGAGCCTTCACACTGAGCTGCACCCCAAGATCTTTTATGCACTTTTTGTGTTGAGACAGGTCCTTGCAAGTCATTAAGCTGCCCAGACTGGGCTCACACTTTCGATCCTCCTGCCTCAGCCTCCCAGGGCTGGGATTACAGATGTGGGCCACCACACGTAGCTAATCAAACCCTCTTGCTGGTTCAGTGCCTGCCAGAACACCGAGTTGACTGAGGCCGCCCTTCAAGCATTATAGCCCCCTGGGCACTGTGGGGCACACCTGTCCGCCCAGCCGCTGGGCAGGCTGAAGCAGGACACTCGAGAGTTTGAGCCCGGCCTGCACAACTTAGTGAAACGCTGCAAGACTCTCAAAAATAAAAGGACTGCGGGTGTAGTTCAGTGGAAAGGCCCTGGGTTCAATCCCCGGTACCAATAAAAAGAAAAAAAGAGAGAAAGAAAGTATAGCCCAGAGAGGGGAGGCATCGCAGAAGGCGGCTCAGGGCAGGGGTTCCCAAGCCACCGTGGATGTCACTCCTCCGCGGGGCGTGGCACAGCCCGGGCGCCTTGGTGGGCTGATTCAAGCCCCAGCACCAGCCGGATGGACGCGCGGCTGGGCCGAGTCCAGCAGGTGGCGATCTCATTTCACGAAAGCCAGCTGAGGGGAGGGCATTTGCTTCACCAAAGAAATGAAGGCGGGTTTTTTTTTTTTTTTTTTTTTTGGTGGTGCCGGGGATCGAACTCAGGGCCTTGTGCTTGCAAGGCAAGCACTCTAATCACTGAGCTAAATCCCCAGCCCAAGGCGGGGTTTTTTAATTTATACTTTTTTATTTAAAAAAAATACATTGGGGGCTGGGGATTTAGCTCAAGTGGTAGAGAGTTTGCCTAGCAAGCGCAAGGTCCTGAGTTCGATCCCCAGCACCCAAAAAAACCAAGTAAAAATAAAAAATAAAAAAATACATAGATGATAAAACATCTTAAAAAAGCAGACTGGCAGCAAACAGAACAAGAACCACCTGTCATCTCCCCGCACGAGAGAGAAAGCTGCAAAAGACAGAAAACCCGAGTAGCAAGGAGGGGCTTAGCTCACACGGACCACAGATAATACAGGGACTGCGCAACCCCAGCGGCCCTCCCGCCTTCCCGCGTCTCAGCCGGCCCGGGACACCGGAAGCTTCCCTTCCCGCTGCGAAGTAGGAAATCCCAGGGAAGGGCTCTGATTGGCCGGCTTGGGTCACATGCCTGGCAGCTGGTTTCCGGTCACGTGGTGGGGCTGTGCTGCCCGCCCGTCCTCCGCGGGGCGGGGCTTGCTGTCTTCAGGGCGTGGAGAGATGGCTCCGCGATGCCGCCAGGGGAACGGCACTGAGTACTCGGTCTTTAGGGCAAGCAGCGGGAGTCACGCAGGATGGTTTGAATGGAAAAGGAGACTATTAAAGGATACAAGAGGCTGTCCGCTTCTAGCCTTCCGGCACTAGGGCTGAGGACGGCGAAATCCTGAAGGGCGTGTTTCGGTGTCTGCCGACTGTGGCGAGAGGGGGCCAGAGCACAGGGCGGGCCGGGCCCAGAGCAGCAGGTCCTGCGCTCCGCCGTCCCGTGCTGCCGGGAAACGACGCCTGGAGCCAGGGAGTCGGGGCTGCAGGAGACCCACGGGGCGCCTCCCAGCATTTCCTGCTCTTCAGGTCCTAGGACGCCTCGACAGCCCGACTGGGGCAAGATGACGGACGGCCCCGAACCTGCGGGAATGAAGGCCCGAGTCATCGCTCGGGGAAAGAACCAGACCTGCTGACACGCTTGTGAAGGCCAAGGAAGCACGGAATGGGGAGCAGAAGACCGCTGTTGTAAACACCTGGTGAGCAGTTACAGAAATGAGGCTGTAATTGTCATGAATATTGCTTTCCTATTTTGTTAACACGCCTGTGCATATAGACAAACACATATTAAGCAAATATGTTGGTTTTCTTTGTAACATAATGTTGATCGCCTTCATATTGGTACTCAAGCATTGTTAAATCTACATTCAATAATATTTAAGTTACTGGATGTCAGGAGGAGTGAGCATCATCCAAAGGAAGATTTTTGCCTTCCATCCTGGGGAGAGAATCGTTGTGTTTCTGTTTGTACACGGGAGAGCTGTACTGTGGTAGGCATAATTATGAACTTGCTATGGCATTTGGAGGTTGTTATGGCTTGAGGAGATGGTTGTCAAATTGATAAGGGATAAGTGTTGGGGATTTAACTCAGTGATAGAGCGCTTGCCTAGCAAGCACAAGGCCCTGAGTTCGATCCCCAGCACGCCCCCCCACCAAAAAAAGTTGGTAAGGGATGGATTGTGACTGTCAGTCCTATGTCAACTTGACAGAATTAGTAGCCCCTAACAGATGGGTAAAGCACAGTTCTGGGTGTGTCTGTGGGTGACTGACACATGGGCCAGCAAATGAGGGGTGAGGGATACCCCACCAACCAATAGGCTTGTAGCCTGGATGGAATAAAAAGGGAAAGAAGGAGGTTTGGGCATTTTAAAAGAGCTCCATTTGGCTTGAGTGGGCGGGTCTTTTGCAGCCTTCACTTTGGACATCAGTTTCCACTTTCTTCAGTCTTCCATGCAGACTCACACCAGAGGCTCTCCAGTGGGCTCCAGACCTCCACCTTGAACTGGTGCTGCATCCTGATCCTCTCGTTCTGCAGCTGAGCAGCTGCTGGATCCTCTAGCTCTCTAGTCCACAGACGGCCCTGGGGACTCTCCTGCCTCTGACCCTGCAACCTTCCTAATAAACCCTGTGCATAATGACACATTTTTCTACCGATTCTGTTCCTCTAGAGAACCCTGAGGATGTGGATTTAGCTTAGTGGTTGGAGCACTTGCCTAGCAAACACAAGGCCCTGAGTTCGATACCCAGCACCAAAACCAAAACAACAGCAACAAAAAAAGAGTAAAGAACCCAACCAATACACTCTTCCTGATAAAATTATTTTTCTTTTGGTGAAGGAAGAAAAAGAGAAGAGAGTGCGCCAGTGTTGCAGATAGCTGAATTAGGTGCAGGCTGATCAGCAGTTAGAAAGGGATCAGGCCCAAGACAGAGGCAAACCAGTCCTGTGGTGCAGGGCTGAGATGCCAGAAACTAGGCTCCAAAACAGAGACGCCAGTGTGAGGCCTGAGACCCCCCCCCCAGAAACAGACAACAGCTCAAAGCTGTGCTGTAACTACACTGTCCAGTTCAATAAACCTGAACAGTACAACAAACATGCAGAGACAGCATCATGAATATGCAGATAGAGTCTGACTTTTTGTGGGGGGAGTGGGTCTCCCTATGGCCCTCAGGTTGGTCTTGAACTCACAGCGATCCTCCTGCCTCAGCCTACCGAGGGCTGGGATTACAGGCATGTGCCACCACACCTGGCCCTGAGGCTTTCTCTTAATAAAATGTTTCCTACATTCTACCTCCTTTGTCCTGGACTCCACTCTTCACCGTCTGAACTCAGCACATTTAATGGGTTGAGAGCTGGAGCCTTGTAACATCTCGGGGCCTCATCCGGGATTACTTAGGAGGTAAGACCCCATCCAGGGACTGTAAATTTCTGCTCTGCTCTGCTTTTGTTCACATTAAGGTGCTGCTACACTATAATTCTGCCTGTCTGTGTTCCTACCCTATTCATTACAAAAAGCTGCTTTCAATGTGTAATTGCTGGTTTGGGAGGTCTCAACATGATGGATCTCACTCACTGTTTGTGCACCAGTCTCTCACAGATCACTTTGTTCCCTTGCAAGCAGGTCTGATTTAAAGGAATGGGACACGTATGGATATCTTTGACGGGTCATCTTGTCTCTTGTGAGGAAGTCCCCACCTTTAGTAAACCTCACCGTCTGAACGGGATGTCCTGTGTACTTAGGCAGGCAGAAGTACAAATCTGTCCCCCTGGTGGCACTTTCAAAGTTCCGTCTTTGGTTCACCTATCTGTGGTGAGGCAGCTTCTGGATTTAGTGCGGCTCTCCCTTTGGGAGGCTTTCCAGGCTGCTCATTGGCTCCCTGCTCACAGCCCGGGGCACAGCGAGAGGAATGGGAAGCTTTCTGGAAACAGGCAGCTCCTGGGAAATTTCCTAAAAACCGTGGGAGGGCCAGACTCCGTCCAGACCTTAACAATAACGTAATCATTACGAGAGGGACTGGGACGTGGGGAGCAAGCCTGAGGCAATGAGACAGGTTCTGGAGGCTTGCTCTTTGCAGAGGCGGTCACTAGAAAATGGTAATGTGCCCTCCTTGGAACTGTCCCCTGGGGAGGTTGGGGATGTAGCTCAAGTGGTAGAGCAAGACCCTGAGTTTTATCCCCAGCACTAAAAAAAAAAAAAAAAACTTTCCCCTTTCGCTACTTAAAGTGCTTTAATCATTTGCCGAACTCCCTACTCCCCAGGCGCACACTCACTGCAGCTGTAGCTCCTTTCTGGGATGGACTCGTCAGCATGAAGGGTGGGGGCCTCAAGTTTCACTTTCAAAGACAGACTATTTAATCAAAATTTTAAATTTAAACTAAGGGAGCAACACTGCAGAAGAGAACAGGCAACAGGCAGAGTGTGCTGGTAAAAGTGGATAATCTGGTCTGACCACCTTCCATCCCACCCTGGCAGCGGGAACTCCAGAGGGACTGGAAGGGACACCTGCTGCCCCTTGTTGTTTTCAGAATGGGTAACTTGGTGTCATCTTCAAAATCCCTTACTCCCTTGGAATGTACCCTTAAGACACTGGGAATTATTTGATCCTCAAACCCTGGAGAAGAGCCACTCAGTCTTTTTCGGCCCCATGCATGGCCTGACTACCCCCAGAAGAAAAGAAACGGAGTCTGGAGGGAAGTGTTGATTAGGACACTATTCCACAGCTGGAGCTACGCTGTAAGAAAGAGGCAGTGTCTGGGGTTCCCTATGTTCAAGACTTTCTTTGCCCTAAGGGGCATTCCTGACTTGCGTTTAAAATGTGGGTATGAGCAAAAGGAAACCAGGCACCTTTGGCCAACAGCTCTGATGTGTCTGCTATTCCCGAGCCTGAGGCTCCTCCCACCTGTCCACTGAGGCTGAAGTCCTAAGCCACCTTGTTGAAGCGTCTAAGGGTGATATCCTCTCTCAGACCTAACTAGAGCCCAACAAGTTATATCCTTTGCAGGATGGGACCGAGTCTGGCCCTACATGTGTACATGTGAGTGCAAACAAATTAAACAGGATCTGGGTGCACTTTCAGATAATTCAGATGAATACAGTCCAGTCTCCATGGGACTCCCCCAAACTTGTGAGTAGTCCTAGAAAGACGTAGTGTTGCTTTTAAATCAGACCCTGCCCCCTAGTGGGAAACAAGCAGCATCATAGGCTGCTGTAGCCTTCCTTCGGGGGTGAGCTACATCTTTGGGGATGAGCTACTGAGAGACAGCAGATTTACAACCAGGAGAGCAACAGACACCCACAGGAGCCCCGGCGCTTCTGGCGCAGGACCCCTGTGGCCCAGTTCTGCAGCCGAGTTGGAAACCGGAAGCACTTCCAGACCTGTATTCTTTTCTTTGGGGGGGGTGCCAGGGATTGAACGCAGGGCCTTGTTCTTGCTGGCCAAGTGCTCTAACCACTGAGCTAAATTCCCAGCCCCCCAGACCTGTATTCTTGAGGGCCCTAATTACAGCCCAACTCTAAGTCAGTGATGGCGAACCTTTTAGAGTTTTCGATGATAACAAAGAGCCAGGCCAGTCATGGTGCTGCACACCTGGAATCTCAGCACTCAGGAGGCTGAGGCAGGAGGAGTAACATGAGTTCAAGGCCAGCCTGGACTACACAGTGAGCTGAAATCCAGCCTGAAACACATAGCGAGACTCTGTCTCAAAAACAAAACAACACAAACAGCAAGCCACGGCACATATGCCGTAGGTTCGCCACTAATGCTGAACTGCCGACCATCAGCCAGGAAAAGCTGAAAATTTCTCATCTCTTCTGGAACGGGTTCAGGAGGCCCACAAATTGTCCTGAGAGATAACTTCATCACCCAGTCTGCTGCTGGTATTAGGAACAAGCTCCAGAAACTTGCCTTTGCCACGATAGCTTGCTTGGTGCTGTGGTGAGGGGCAGTCGCCAAGCCAGGCTTTTATAACCTGGACTAAGAGGAGAAAATAGAGACCAGGAAAAAGCAGCTGCCCTGGTTGCAGCCCTACAGAAAGCCAACCCAGAGTCTGACTCCCATATTCCAGGACAGCTGTGGGACACTGGGCCATCTGAATGGGGACTGTGGCCAGGAGTGGTGGCTCATGCCTGTCATCTCAGCACTTGGGAGGCTGAGGCAGGAGGATCACCATGAGCTCAAGGTCATCCTGAGCTATGTAGTAAGTTGAAGGCCAGCCTGAACTGCATGGCCAGACCCTATCTAAAAAACAAACAGACAAAAACAAAGTGGAGACTGGTACAGGATCTTTGACAAATGAGGCAGCAGTGCCCATGCAGTGGTGCCCAATCCATACGCTCTTCTTTCCCAGACCCGTGAAGGTGCTGGTTGATTTTCAGTGCTGGATCTAAAAGATTTTCTCTATTCCTTTACAGCCTCGCTCCCAGTTTCTTTTTGCCTTTGAAAATCCTCACAATCAAACTTCTCAACTGACTGGGACTGTGCTGCCTCCGGGCTCAGAGGAGGCCTCCCGGTTTGGGCAAGTGCTTTCCCTGGATCTGGCCCGTTCTGAATGTTCTCAGTCACAGCCCGGAGACAGGTTACGCGCCCTTCACAGGAGCGCCGGCCTTACTGGCTCCCACTGGCAGAAATGCTTGCTGGATAGCAGTGACTATTCTCCTGAGTCTACTCTCTGGACCCCGAGTGCTTACTGTCTGCTCCGTTTTGTCTCCTCTAGGCTTAAAGCTCTCCATCAAAAAAACCCAAACCCTGCCGTGTCCTGAGGGCTCTAGACAGATCCCTGAGGGGCCTCCTGTCAGCAGGAACAAGCCGGAGCGGTCTCCGTCCACCTTCCCCAGCGGCGCTGGGAACCGTGCAGACAGCGAAGTCGGGTGCAGACTGATGGGCAGCTGGGAGAGGGCCCGGCCCGGCCGAGCCGGGGCCAGCGCGAAGCTGCGCCGGAGCCGCGCCGTGCGGCCGGGAAACCCGGACAGCAGCGCGAACACAGACGCCGGGTGGCGGCTCTGCACGCTCGCTCCGCGCTCTCCCCAGCGGCGCCTGCACCCCGACGGCCGGCCGGCTTGACCGGTGGGAACCGAGACGGGCGGCCCGCGGCTCCCCCGGGAGGCGGCGCCTCCGTCCCTCGGCCGCACCCGGAGGGCGGGGCGGGCCCGGCGGGCAGCTGCGGCCGGAGGCCGTCCAGGGCCACCGCGCCGGCCGGCCGAGGAGCCGCGAGGCCGCAGCCCGCCCGCAGCCCGGCCGGGTCCCGCCTCCCGCGTCCGCCCGGCCCGCCCCGCCCGGCCCCCCGCGGGCGCGGCGACGCCGGCCGCCACCACGAGGTGGCGCCAGACCCCGCGCCGGCGCATCCGGGCCTCTCGGAGCGGTCGGGCCGGCCGCGGCGCGGAGCGCAGCACCCCGAGGGCGGGGACGGAGGGCGGCGCCCGCACCCGGCTCGGCCCCGGCCCCGCCCGACCCCACCCGACCCCGGGACCCCGAACCTCCGCCCGCGCCGCCCTGGGCGGCTCGCCCGGCTGTGGCGGCGCGCACCTGTGACCCCGGCACTAGGGAGGCTGAGGCAGGAGGATGACGGGGCGTTCGGGGCCAGCCGGGGCCACAGAGCGGGAGGGAAGGAGGGAGGGAGACAGAGAGAAAATGTCTGGTGCATTCCTGCCGGCCCGGCCACCCGGGGAAGGGGCGTGCGCTGCGCTCCTGCACAGGGCCCCGGGCGAGGGACGTGTGTGAGCGCAGGCCACCGGGGAGGCTGCGGGAGGCGGTGGTGACCGGGCGTGGCGGCCACCTAACAGATTCCAGATGTGCGGCAGATTGTGGCAGCTGCCTCCGCCTCACTGAGCCCTTCTTCGCATGCATTCATTCAACAAACGCGCGCTGAGGGTCTTCTTATCAGCGGGAGCTGATGAGGGCCTCCAGGTGACCCGAGTCGGGGCCTCAGGGCGCACCCGGGCGAGCCGCGGGCGAGGCGCCGTCGGGGACGAACTGGAAGCCCGCCTGCTCCTGGCTGCCACTGCGCGCCGCCCGCGGACCCCGGCGACAGCTCGGGTGCCCGAGCAGGCTCCGCGCAGCGTCACTTCCGCGCGTCCGTTGCCCGCCCCGACACGCGCCGCCTGGACTCGGAGGTCCGCGGCCTCCCGGGCGGCGCCGCGACTGTCCCCTGCGCCGGCCGCGTCCCCCGGGGTCGCCGGGGAGCCCGCGTTCGCGGCAGGTCTCCGTGCGGGAAGGTGTTTGACAGCCGCCAGGCGGATCCCGAAAAGACACTGACAGCGCCGTCATTTCTGGGATTTATTGGGAAATGGGTATTTTTCTGGACTTCTGCCCAACTTTCTCTTATGTGTAAGGCTCTCCCTAAGTATTTGGGTATCTCTTGCTTTCTATGAGAGAAAAGTTTCCACATAAATATAAGAAGCGTTCTTTGATCAATTTTTGTTGGTTTTTTGTTTTGTTTTGTTTTTGAGACAAGGTCTTACTACATAGTTCAGGCTGGCCTTGAACTCTCGGAGATCCTCCTGCCTCAGCCTCTTGAGTGCTGGGTTTACAACTGTGTACCGCCACGCCTACCATAATGTAATCAAAAGGCACCACATTAATCTATTACTTTTTATTTTTACTACGATTATATATGTGAAATTCAATAAAAGAAAGATTTTACTGTTTTTTGTTGGCCATTATTAGTCATATTGTGATTATCACTGAAATGAATGGCGTATGGAGGAGCAGCATTAAAAAACATCATCCGCCAGCCAGGTGTGGTAGCCCACACCTGTGATCTCAGCAATCTAGGAGGCTGAGGCAGGAAGGATCACAAGTTCAAGCCCAACCTGACCGATCTAGCAAGAACGTGCCTCAGAATAAAAAATTGGCTGGGGATGTAGCGTAGTGCAAAGGCCCTGGGCTCAATCCTCCGTGCTCCAAAAGAAGAAATAAAAACCAGCCTGTCTGCTCTCTGCCTATTTGCCGTCTCTGGGTGCAGATTGCACAAGTGAGACCTGCGGGTCGGGGAAGTCTCCCCGGAGGGGCAATATCTGAACACTGGAAGAGGCCAGGAAAGCTGGCAAGGCTCGGGGGACAGGGTCTGAAGCCCAGGGGACCTTGGGGTGCAAGAGAGGGGCAGGGCCAGGGCACTGTGTGATCCCTGCACCATGAGGAAACCCAAGGTCGGTGACTTTTTCCATCACAGAAGCCCAGAGATGTCCGGGCATGGTGATACACACCTATCAACCCTGCACTGGGGAGGCTGAGACAGGAGGATCACCGCAAGTTCAAGGCCAGTCTGGGCTACATAACAAGTTCAACGCCAGCCTAAACTACAAAGCGAGACCCTGTCTCAAAAAAACAAAAAGAAACAAAAAATAATAATAACAATACAATTTTTTTTAAAAGCCCAGAGGTGGGTTGGTGGCCCACGGCAAGTGCATCGCAGCGCCAGGGACCAGGTTCTCGCTACGACTCCACTAACCTCTTCCTCATGGTCCAAGACTGCTGCTCGATGTCAGCCATGGTGTCTACATCTGGTCAGCGGGAAAGAAAAAGTGGCAAAACCCCACTGCACGCCCCCCCAGAACACACCACTTCAGCTGCATCCAGGCCCCACCTAACTGCAAGGGAACCTGGGAAATGGAGCCTTTATTAGATGGCTATATGCCCAGCTACAAGCAGGAGGTGCTGTCTCTCTTTGGTTTTTTGGAGAGTTTTGTTTTCATTTGTTATTTGTTTGTTTGTTTTTCTTTCCTTTTTTTGGTGCTGGGGATTGAACTCAGGGCCTTGTGCTTGGTAGGCAAGCACTCCAACCACTGAGCTAAATCCCCAGCCCCTCCTGTTTGTTTTTTTGTTTGTTTTTTTTTTGTTTGTTTGTTTTTTTTGGTGGTGCCGGGGATTGAACTCAGGCCCTTGTGCTTACAAGGCAAGCACTCTAATCACTGAGCTAAATCCCCAGCCCCCCTCCTGTTTGTTTTTTGATGCAGGATTTTCCTATATAGTTCAGGTTGGCCTTGAACTCACTGTGTGCTTCAGGCTGACTTCCTCCTGCCTCAGCCTCTCCAGTGCTGGGATTACAGGCGTGCGCCACCGCGCCTGGCTCTGCATTTATGAATGTGATTGAAGCAAACCCACCCTTTGACCAGCGAGAAAACAGTATTTTTCCAAAACTGTTTTCTCTATAAACATC
This sequence comes from Hystrix cristata, assembly GCA_004026905.1. Taxonomy (NCBI): domain Eukaryota; kingdom Metazoa; phylum Chordata; class Mammalia; order Rodentia; family Hystricidae; genus Hystrix; species Hystrix cristata. Next base: position 83,693 of record PVJO010005429.1, on the reverse strand, counting down.
CTTGAAAAAATAATCTGAGCTGGTTGGGGATTTAGCTCAAGTGGTAGAGCGCTTGCCTAGCAAATGCAAGGCCCCAAGCGCAAGCGCAAGCGCAAGCGCACGCGCACGCGCACACGCACACAATCAGAGCCGGGTGCAGTGGTGCACACTTGTAATCCCGGCACTCGGCACTCCGGAGGCCGAAGCAGGAGGATCGCTGTGAGTTCAAGGCCAGCCTGGGCTACATAGTGAGACCTTGTCTCGAAAAACAAAGCTGAACATAACCTCGACCCTTCCAATGAACCTTCATCTGGAATCCTTCATCTCTGGCCACCTGTATCAAAGGACCGCGCCTTTCCTCACTGTGGGAGCCGCATCCCTTCCCAGTCCCGGCTGAGCGGGGTCGGGCGCGGGGTTCGGGCACCTCCCCCAGCCGGAGGGGGGACACGGGCCGCGGAGACTGTCCCCCGCGTCCTCGGGTGGGACTAGGGGCTCCCCCGAGCCCCCAGAGGGTGGCGCTGGCGAGGTCCGGGGCGCACCTCTGCAGCATCGCGCGGTGCACCGCCCCGCGCAGGGCGGCCGGAACAGCGCCGCACCGACCAGGGGCGGCCCCACCGCCCGCGCCCGAGAGACGCGCCCCAACCGGCCCCGCCCGGGCCAGCCAGGCGGGCGAAGCGAGGTCCCCCAAGTCAGCACCCCAAGGCAGGTAGCCCGGGGCTGGGGGCGGCGGGATGGGGACGGCTCTTGCTAACTGGTTGCTCTGCAGTGGGCGGCTTGCATCTACCAAGGCTTCCTCACTGACTAAAATAGCTGCTTGTACTCCAGCCATCACACCCATTTTCTAGCGTTATAAAGGAATAGGCTGGGTGTGGTGGCCCACACCTGTAATCCCGGCACTCGGCAGACTAAAACAGGAGGATGGCATGAGTTCAAGGCCAGCCTGAATTACATAGTGAGACCCTGTCTCAAAAATAAATAAATAAATAAAAATTTAGAAATAGGGCTGGGAAAAAAAAAAAAAGAAAGAAATAGGAGTGGGGATTTAGCTCAGTGGTTAGAGTGCTTGCCTACCAAGCACAAGGCCCTGAGTTTGAACCCCAGCACAAAAAAAGAAAATTAAAATAAAGTAATACTCTGGGAGGCTGAAGCAGGAGGATTGCAAGTTCAAGCCCAACCTGAACAACTCAGCAACAACCCCCCCAAAAAAAAGTCTAAAAAAAAAAAAAAAAAAAACAAGGGCCAGGGCTGTAGCTTGGTGCACAGGCCCTGAGTTCAGTCCCCAATATGGGCAAAAACGATTGCTCCCTCTCCATCTGCCATGTCCACCCTGCGAGGCAAAGAAAGAGTCCGAGCTCGCAGGGAGACTCGGCCGCGCTTGCTGGGCCTCTCAAGGCTGCCAGACACCAGGCTTCATCCCTACTTGTTTATTTGTTTTGCTTTGTTTTTTGGTTTCGTTTTGTTTTCTCTTTGAAACAGTCTCTCTGTGTAGTTCAGGCCGGCCTGTAGTTCACAGCGATCCTCCTGCCTCAGCCTCCCCAGTGCTGGGATTACAGACCTGCGCCACCATCATACCTGGCTCTGAATATTTGAATATTTATAACTGTGTGTTGTTGGGGCTTTTTGGGCTGTGCTGGGATGAGGGTCAGGGCCTTGTGCATTCGTGAGGCCCTGGGCTCTGTCCCCAGCACTGGAAAGAAATAAAAAGGAAAATAAAGCAACAAGCGTAACCTCATGTTTCAAGGAGAAAAATTCTTTCCTGGCCCAATTCTTGGAATTAGGAAAAATTATACTTTTTGTCTCCTTCATTCAAGGTTCTGAGCCTTGAATCTGTAAAAGAGGCCATTTTCCTCCTTTGAGTGTAAACTTGTACTGTTATGTGACGTTACTTTATTTACTTACTTTTGTTTTGTTTTCTTGGGTGCTGAGGATGGAACTCAGGGCCGTGTGCTTCTAGGCAAGCGCTCCACTGGTGGGCTAAGTCCCCAGTCCGATGTGACGGTACTAACTGGAAAGCAAACTGAAAGAAGTGTGGCAGTGTATCCCTGTAATCCCAGCACTCTGGAAGGCTGAGGCAGGAGGGTTATAAATTTGAGCCCAGCCTGGTGACTTAGCAAGACTCTATGTCAAAATAACAAATAACAAAAGGGATGGGGATACAGCTCAGTGTGAAGGGCCTGGGCTCAATCTCAGTACTGCAGGAAAAAAAAGAAAAAAGATGAAAAATATGCCTCAGGAGGCTAAGTCAGGAAGATGGCAACGAGCTCAAGGCCAGCCTGGGCCACATAGCAAGACCCTGTCTGAAACACCCCCAACACACCAAAAAAAAAAAAAAAAAGGAACAAGGCTGCTATGAGCATTCTTGCACAGGTTTTTGTGTGAATCTAAATTGTTTTTATTTTTTTCATTTTTTTCAGTACCCAAGGGATGCTGTACCACCAAGCCACATCGACAGCCCTTTTGAAATTCTTCTCTTTTGACATAGAATCTCACTAAGTTGCTATCTTGTCCAGGCTGGACTCAAACATGAGATCCTCCTGCCTCAGCCTCCTGAGGTGCATTTCATGTGCTCAAGGTGTGGAACGCTGAGGCAGGCTTCAGTTACTTGGTTATTTTCTTATGGTTGAGTTTTGAGTTTTCAACATAACCTGGATACAAGTCTGCAGTCAAATGTGCGATCTCTAAATGCTGCCTCCCAACCTGTAACCTGCCATTTTGCCTTTTTACTGTGCATCTTCCACAGAACAAAAGGTTTGTTGTTTTGGGGTTTTTTTGGTGGCACTGGGTGTTGGACCCAGGGCCTCAGACTTGCCGTATCCAACCCGGCACAAAATCCCACTTTGTTAAAAAAAAAAAAAAATCCCACTTTGTTTTCTGGGTACTGAGGACTGAGCCCAGGGGCTGGCCCACCAAGCTCTACTCACTGAGCGACACCTCTAGCCCCAAAAGGTTTTAATTTTAATGAAGTCCGACCTGGTAATTTTCTTCTCTCATGGAATCGGCTTTTTCATTCTTAGCTCTATTTTTTGTGGTGCCGGGGATGAAAGCCAGGACCTCCCACACTCCAGGCTACTTGAGCCACATCCTCGGCCCGAGGACTGTGCTTTTAACATCTTGTTTAAGAACTTCTGACTAGCCGGGCATGGTGTGCAGGCCTGTAATCCAGCACTCGGGAGGCTGAGGCAGGAGGATCTCCACAAATTCAAGGCCAACCTGGGCTACATACTGAGTTCAAGGCCAGCCTGAACTATATGGCTATATGGCGAGGCCCTCTCTCAAAAATACATACATACATAAAATAATAAAAACGAAAGGAGTTGGGGATTCAGCTCAGTGTTGGAGCACTGGCCTGGCAAGGGCAAGGCCCTGAGTTCGATCTCCAGCACCGCCCCCGCCAAAAATGAAAAAGGGCTGGAGATATAGCTTAGTGTTAAGGCCCCGGGTTCAATCCCCAGTACACACAAAAATACACGCGCGCGCGCGCGCGCACACACACACACACACACACACACACACACACACTAATGCTGGGCAGTGAAGCGCCTCCCTCCTCGGCCGGCTGGCCTCCCTGAGTGAAGAGGAATCGTCTTGGCTGCATATAAAATAGATCATACAGTTAATGTATATCAGTAACAAAAGCTCTGCTCTATTTTATATTTGTTATTGTAATTTTAAAAAGCGAGCAAGCAGCATGGGGCCCGTGGTTGAACACGTAGTTTTTTGTGTTTTTTATTTTTTAGTAGTTTTAATAGTTTCACATTTAGATCTGTGATTCACTTTGAGTTAATTTTAGTATAATGTCTGAGATTTGGGTTTTTTTTCCTTTTTTGCCTTGTCTTGTTTATTTTTCCAGTCTTGTGAATTGAAGCTTTCATGGTGAGCTATGACTCTGGCCCTTCTTTTGTCTGCTTTTGTTTGTTTCTGTTTGTTTGTTTGTTTCTTTGTATGTTTTTTTGAGACGGGCTCACTATGTAGCCCAGGCTGGCCTCAAACTCACAGTGATCCTCCTGCCTCAGCCTCCCAAGTGCTGGGACTACAAATGCGCACCGGCAAACCCAGCTCCTGGCCCTTTTTATTGAGACAGGATCTGGCTAAGATGCCCAAGAAGAACTTGAACTGTGCGATCTTCCTGCCTCAGCCTCTGCTGGGACTACGGGTGAACATACCTCATCGACCCATACGAAGCTCTTTTCTCCTAAAGTCTGCTGCTGCACGGGGACCCTAACACCGGGTAACACCAGCAGCACAATTCCTCCAGCTTTATTATTCTTTTTCAAATTTATTTTAGCTATTCTGGTTTCTTTGCCTTTCCCAATAAGTCTTTAGAGTGAGTTTATCTACATGTACAAAAAAGTCCTGCAGGGGCTGGGGACCTAGCTCAATGGTTAAAGTGCTTGCCTAGCAAGCACAAGTGCCTGAGTTCGATCCCCGGCTCCAAAAAGAAAAAAGGCCTGCAGCGATTTGGATAGGAATTGTGTGGAATACAATAAATCATGGTTATGGGTTGACTGCATCTCCCCCAAAATACATAAAGTCCTGACCCCACCGCCATTCCTCACAAGCCCAGTTAGTTAAAAACATGGCCCTTGAAGATGTAATCAGTTAGGATGAGGTGGCAGTGCAGTGGGGTGGCCCTTAAACCAACCATCTGAGGCCCCATTAAGAGGAGACGAGCAGAGTGTGGTGACACATGCCTGTTATCCCAGCACTGGGGAGGCTGAGGCAGGAGGATTGCTGCAAGTTCGAGGCCAGCCTGGGCTACATAGCAAGACCCTGTTTCACAAAAACCCAAAACAAAACAAAGGTAAAGGAGAGTGCCCTGTGACAAGACTGCCAGCCACAATGCCAAGGACCACCCACATCTGGATCTGCGACCTGTGGCCTCCAGGACTGAGGCCGCTACATCTCTGCTGCCAGCTCGGCTGCTCAGTGTGCGGCGCCTCGCTGCGGCCTCGGAAAGCGTAGTGTGGGGAGAAGCCGCATCTCACTCCCCGACCCCGCGAGCCTGGGCGGCGGCCTGCCAGACCTGAAGGTCCCTGCTTCCCTTCACTAGCGCACTGACCGCTCCGCGTCCACAGCCGGGCATGTTTTGTCAGACATCCTGTGTGTGTCGCCTGGTCTTGTTACACTCAAGTATTTCCTTTTTGTTTTCTTTCTTTTTGGAACAATTATAAATAGTAGAGTCTTTTTCGTTTCAGTTTCCAGTTGTTCAATGTTAAATATAGAAATACACTTGGTTTTTGTTGCTCTTGGGTCCTGTGGCCACAATGAAACCCAGTTCTTAGTTGTCAGAGTGGGCCGGGCATGGTGGCACATGCCTGTAATCCCAGCACTCCGGAGGCTGAGGCAGGAGGATTGCTGGGCGCTCCAGCCCACTCTGAGCTATAGAGGGAGACCCTGTCTCAAAAAAAAAAAAAAAAATTAGTTGTTGGAGTGTTGGAGTTCTAGGGGTTTTACATTTCTGACAGTATCATCTCTGAACAGATTTGGATAAAGACTAGAAAACCTCCTAGCCTAATTTGCTCCATTTATTTCATTTTCATTAATTCCCTGCTGTTGGACATTTATATTTTTTTTCTTTTCTTTTCTTTCTTTTTTTTTTTTGAGATAGGGTCTCAATTTGTAGTGCAAGCTGGCTTTGAACTCACTATGTAGCCCAGGCTGGCTTCAAACTCACAGCGATCCTCCTGCCTCAGCCTCCGGAGTGCTGGATTACAAGCATGCCCACCTCACCTAGCTCTCTTTCGTTATTATTTTTTTTTGTTTTTGTTTTTGTTTTTTTTTTTTTGTGGTGCCGGGGATAGAACTCAGGCCCTTGTGCTTGCAAGGCAAGCACTCTAATCACTGAGCTAAATCCCCAGCCCCTCTTTCGTTATTATTATATGTAATGACGGGATGAATTCCAGACTCTGGGACATAAATCTCTAACCCCCCGCCCTTGTTATGTGCCAGGAGACATTCCCAGAAGTGGGGTTAGCAGGGGAAAGGCCTGGCCGGGTCCAACTGCTGCCCGAACCCCCAGCCATTCCCATCCCCGAAACACTTCCAGTGCTGGGCTGACTTTTCCAAGGTGCTTTGCCACCTGACAGGAGAAACAGTGTCCTGCATACTGCAGAGTAACCCTCCCTGCTAAACACCTCCCATGGCTCCCCATTACCTTTGAGGTTTTGTTGTTGCTTGTTTTTTGTTTGGTTTTTTGAGACAGAGTCTCCATATGTAGCTTCAAACACACAGCGATCCTCCTGCCTCAGCCTCCCAAGTGCTGGGATTACAGGTGTACCCTACCACACCCAGCTCCCCATTACCTTTGAAATAAAGTCCCTGATCTGCTTTACAGAAGGACACCCCAACATCTAGCTTCCATTTACTTTATTTATGTATTTATTTCAAGACAGGGTCTTGCCGTGTAGTTCAGGCCGGCCTTGAACTCAGAGACCCTCCTGCTTCGGCCTCCTGAGTGCTGGAACTACAGGCACGCACCACCACTCCCCACTTCCAATGGAAAATCCACCCTGAACTGGGCACTCCAGCCCAGCTGGTTATTTCTGAAACCCACTAGACAAGCTCTCTCTCCTCCAAGGCTTTGGCCTTGCAGTCTACACTGCATGGAGCGTGCGTGTGGTAACCTGCCCGCCCCTCCCACCCCAGCCCAATTTATACCCAGAGCAGCACCTAAGTTTAGAGTGGCAGATTTGAAATCCTAGCTGCTCAGGAAGCTGAGGTAGGAGGATCACAAGTTTAAGGTCAGTTTGGGCAACTAAGTGAGACCTCATATTATTATTATTATTATTATTATTATTTACTAAGAACATGTATTGGTACATTATATACATAACGATCACATTCATCGTAGTTAATTTGTACCTGTACATGATATATCTCGGTATCCCTCCCTCTTCCCCACCCCACCCTCATCTTATTATTTTTTTTGGACAGGATCTTGCTAAGTAGTTCAAAATGGGTTTGAACTCACTGTAGCCCAGGTTGGCCTCAAACCCCAGGAATCTTCCTGCCTCAGCCTTCCGAATGCTGGGATTGGAGGCGTGTGCCTCCATATCCAGTTTAATATTTTTATTCAAGAGCTGAGGGTGTAGCTAGGTGCCAGAGCGCTTGCTGGCATGCCTGAGGCCCTGGGTTCAATCCCTGCTATTGCTAAAAAATAAAAAGGAGAGGGAGGCTTGACTCGGACTGGCTGTGTTCCGGTCCAGCTTTTCTGTGTGGTCTTAGGGAAGTTACTGGATCTCTCTGTGCCCTCTCCTCAACTGCACATAGCAACAAGAAGAGCAGCAGGGCCAGGCTGTAGTGAGCCCCGGCGGTGGGAGGGAGGCCGAGGTCCATCTCTGCTGTCGGCACAACAGCGCCAACACTGCTGGCTGCCTCCGCCCCGACCCGGCCCGCCACCCACAGGAAGCGGCCGCCGTTCCGCGTGCCCAGGCTAAGGCTGAGCTCCGGCCCTGCCTGGCAGATGCCCGACGGGCACCAGCCTGCCCGCCGTCTGGGGCCTCGGGGAAGAAAGCGGTCCTCCTCCGTCCCATCCTGCCACGGAGGTCCGGGGCACCGCCTCCGTGACCCCCGTCACAGGCCTGGTCCCTGGCCCAGCCTCCTAGGACAGGCCCCCACCCTCCTGCCTCAGCCTCCCGAGTGCCGGCATCACAGGTGCGCACCACCTCGCCCGGCAGACTTCTCTCGGCCCTGACCGCGGCGGACTCTTCTTCCTCCCGACGCTCGTTTCCCTGCAGCTCCCACTCGGCCTGGGACCCGGCGCCCCTCGGCGCCGCCCGCCGCCGGCACCGGCCCGCCACCGGCCCCGCTCCGGGCCAGCTCGGCCGGGTGTCCGGGGCGGAGCGGCTGGTGCGCGCCGGCCTGAGTCACCGCGTGAGGCAGCGTGAGTCAGGGCAGGGAAGTCCCCGCGGAAGGGGCTCTGGGCGCCGCGGCCCCGCGCCGGGAAAGAGAAAGTGTGCGGCGCGCGCCTCCGACACCGTGACCCGGTGCGAGCCCCAGCGGGACAGCGCGGGCCGCCAGCGGGCACCGGGCCGGGACGCGGCGGGGCCGCCGAGGGTCCCCCTAATGTACCCGCAGCGCCCCGAGGACCCAGCCCGCTTCCATCTGCGACAGAGATGCCCTGGACCCCGGCTCGGGGCCAGCCTCAGCCGACAGGGGACCACACACTGCGGACAGGGTGTCACCCTGCCTCCCAACAGGCATCGAGATGCGAGCGGGAGGATGAACCAGCAAATGGTCCCTACCAGCCTGGGCCAGCAGAGATGGAATAGGAGCTGCTGAGTGCAGGGCTCAACCTTATTTTACCTATTTTATTTTTGGGGTTTTTTTGAGACAGGGTCTCATTAGGTAGTCCAGGCTGAATTTGAATGCACTACGAGGCCCAGGCTGGCCTCTAACTCATGAAAATCCTCCTGCCTCAGCATCCAGAGTGCTGAGATTACAGGCACGTGCCACCACAGCCGGCTTACTTTACCTATTTTAGTACCTGAGTTAAAATGTAAAAAAACAAAACCAAAACCCAAAACATTTAATTAACTTTAATAACAGGTATGATTGAATCCAATATATCTTAGCATTTCAACATATAAGTAGCAAACAAGAACCTCTGTGCCCTGACTATCCCCCATCCATCCTGACTAAGGGTGTTTTTTTGAGAGAGAGAGAGAGAGAGAGACAGGGTGTCCCTATGGCCTTCAGGGTGGCCTTGAACGCACTATGTATCCCAGGTTGGCTTCAATGAATGATCCTCCTGCCTCAGCCTCCTAAGTGCTATGCACCACCATGCCCAGCTAAGGGTTCACTCTGTACCTGTTTCCACCGCAGCCTGGGCGTCAGGCAAGGTCTCTCACTTCAGCCCGGCGGGGCAGGCCCAAGGCTGGTAAGGGCGGTGGGACATCAGGGAGAGGGACAGGCTGGGGGGACCCGGGAACCTGGCCGGGAACGAGTGAGCTGCAGAGACCGAGCTATGTTCTGCCACTGGGCCATGCTCAAGCCCACTTTCCTCACCAGGATGTGGGGTCACCACATGGCTCTCCCTGCCTGAGCCCACAGGAGCCTGTACCCAAGCAGTAGGGCACTTATGCAAAGTGATCATGTCCCTTCTCCATCACCTCCACTCCACCCAACACCAGATGGCTCCAGAGGCAGCAGCTCAGCCCCGTCTCTTCAGCTTCCAGCCTTCGCTGCAGGAGAGCTGAGCTCTGGGCTCTCAAGAGAGAGGCAGGGACCAGGAAGCCACCCTGCTCTCAAACTGCTGGGAAAGGGACACATGGAACCGTGGACAGATCCTGGAGAGCAGGGGCAGAGGAGGGGACTCACACCAAGGGGTTGTTGTGAAGGGGCTCTGGATTACCTTTATACCCTACAAACGCAGAGATGCAGGGTCAACAAGCAGCCCTTTCCTGGGGATCTCTGAGTCCAGGATGAGGTTTGCAGGCGGGTGGGGGGGCGGCTGGAGCAGTCCAGAAAAACCGGACAAAGGGGCAGTGGCTAAGCCTGGGCCCTGGTGGCAGGCACATCTCAGCTCCTCACCCAGGCCTGGGAACTGGCGGGACACCCTGGATGGTGACCCAGAATCCTGGTGTCAGCTGCTCCTGCCTGGCACTCCCTCCAGCCATGGGAGTCCTGGCTGCAGTGGGCAGGGCAGGGACCTGGGTCTCCTCTGCTCACCGGCTCTCCACTCTGTCCCTAGAGCCCTGAGTTGCTGCATTTCCCACCATCCAGACCTCTGGGACAGGATGGGGGTGGAGGGTGCTCCAGGCCACCACCCCATCCCACGCCATGCAGGGCTTTCAGTCCCACGCCGGGGTCCGCAGAGCCCTAGTGACCAAGTTCCTGGAAAGTAAGAAAACAAAGCGGCTGCCCACCCAATTCCAGCGAAGCCAAGGGCCTTGGAAGACCTCCCGACCCCAAGCTGTGCAGGGTTGGGGACAGGCCTGGAGACAGCCCTGGGGACTCGGTGAACAGGAGATTCAAGCTAGGTCGGTGGGGAAGGGGGTGCCCACTGGGCTCTCCCTGCCGCCATCTCCAAGCCAGATTCCAGGCCCGGCCCGGCCCACTTCCCTCCTCTGCTCTCCGGACAGTAGCCACCTCCCCTCCCCCACTTCGTGGTCCCCTCCCCCCAGGACCCACTTCCTCTGCCCCTCCTCCAGCCCCTCACTCCCATTCATTCATCCATTCACTACACTTATGCTGAGCACTGCTGAGGCCCCCTTGAGCCCTAGTGCAGATCACAGGTACCAGGAGGCACAAAACAAAGCTCAGGAGGATTCTGACAAATCTCCTTCTGGTGGGGGGGCCCTTCCGCCACCCCTCCCCACCCCCACCCTCAATCTGCTCGCTGCTCCCAGTTACACCTCCAGGCTAGGGCCCAGGGTTGGCAGTTGGGGGTCTCTGTGCCAGCCCCAGGCCACCCACGTGCTTCTGGGCCAGGCAGGATGGCCAGGTGAGGACTCGGGCCCTGCAGTCCTGGACCTACGTCCCGCCTCCGCAGTGCATGCAGCATCCCCAGCCACCACGCTCCCTCAGGACAGGTGCGGCCAGCACAGGAGAAAGAAACCAGGCCAGACTGGGTGAAAAGGGGCTGCCCCGCGGCTGGCACTTCACAACAAGGTCACATACACAATGAGGTCACAGGCACGCACACGGCGCTGGTCTCACGTGCCGCTTCCCACGGCTCCCGGCTTTCAAGCAGGCGAGTTTCCAGCCATTGCCGTTCTCGCGTGGGAGAGACACCATGCAGGTGCGGACTCTAGACCAGACAGTCGCACAGTCACTCAGACTGCAGGGAAACTGTTCTACCCACATGGCAACCTTACTCGCCCAGCCCAACTGCATGGTCATGAGCAGTGCTGTCTCATCACCAACACACAGACCAGCCAGGTCCCACTTCCTGCTGCCCCACCAGAGGGACTCTCCAGTGGTGAACTACAGAACCTAAGCCAGCCGTGGGGTGCACACCTGCAGTCCCAGCACTTGGAGGCTGAGGCAAGAGGAGCACCATGAGTTCAAGGCCAGCCTGGGCTACACAGTGAGACCCTGTCTCAAAAAATGAATAAACAAATAAATAAATAAAAAGAAAATCTACAGGCAGGAGGGTGCATGCAGACAACGCAGTGGGTTTAGCTCCATCACACAAAAAACAGTCTGGCCCTCCTGTCTCATGGTTGGGGGCAGATGCCCGGGCCTTGGCCTGTATGGGTAACAGAAGCCACTTTGGTTAATCATTCTTCCTTCAACGCTTCTGAGTGGAACACTACGGTGGGCCCCCAGGATATCCCAGAGAATACACAAGGCAAAATTCTCTGGGCCAAAGGCTCTGGCATTCTTGTGGAGGGACCTGGACTAAAAACACCACGCATATAGCGTGTGAATGATAATGGTTAAATAACGAATTACGGTGTGTCATAGGGAAAAAATAAAGCATGGTAAAGTAGATGAAGGGTTAAGGGGAGAGACACGCAGTTTTTAAATAGTGTGGACAACTTAGTATACATGGAGCCCCAAGGCAGTGGGAAGGCCAACCCTGAGGATGTCTGGGAAAGAACATGTCAGGGGTGGGAACTGTAAGTGCAAAGGCCCTGAGGCAAGCTTGGGCCTGAGGCTGGAGCAGAAAGAGCAACCTGTAGAAGAGGGACAGGAGGGGACAGATTGCAGGGCCTTGGGAGGTGGGAGCCCTGAGGGTTCTGGGTAGACACAAACATGCCTCACATTTCAGTCCCAGAGAGGCTCCCCACACTGAGAACTAAGTGCTCACAAAGCTGTTGGAACAGCTGGACAGGACAGAGCCACTGGCCTGTGCCCTGCGGCCTGAGGGCAGAAGCCTTGCTGCCTGCACTTGGGCCTCCACCTGTTACCTCCCCACTTCTTCCCTTCAAATTTCACTGTGGTTGGTTGAGATTTAATTCCCCTCCCCAGTGGCAGCTTCAGAGGGGTCACGTGGTGCTGAATGGCAGCCGACAATATGTCACACCTGACACTGGGGTGTCCCTGTGTCTGCCCTGTGCCACCCCAGGTCCCTTTTACAGTATGTGCCTCACTAGTACATGTGTGCCCTGCCAGACCCAAAGGACGCCCCCTCATGCCTGCTCGAAGCCACAGCCTTGGCACCTCTCGTGGTCCCCAAAGGATGAGTGTGGCCAGGCTGGGAGAGATGCCACCCACGTAGTGTGGGCACAGGGTCAGCAGCAGGATAGAGGCAGATTCCCACGAGAGCTGCCCGAGACTCAGTTTCAGCGCTGTAAAATGGGGCCGCAGCTGCACTGACTGGTGCGGCGGTGCAGGAGACTGTGCACCTAGTGTCGGCTCAACTTGCCTTTTCTTCAGGGCTGTCTCCGAGCCTGGGTAAGAGCTGCGCTTTCCTGGGGACCCAGCCCTGAAGAAGAACGCTGTGAAAGGCCACAGAGTCCTAGGGCCACGGAGGGCGGGTGGCTGGCTCACAGCAGGGAGGCTTCAGGCGCCTGCCTCCTGGGCCCTCGTTTTCATTTGAGTTTTTCCCTCGAAAGTTGGAAGCAGAAGAGGTCCTCCTCCCACTCCAGGCCTGCCAGGCTTCCTGGCAGCGGAGTCTGTGGTCAGCAGGGCCCGGAGCCCTGAGCCGGCCAGAGGACCAGATGCACTAGTAGCTGGGCGACTCTCACGGAGGGTGGTCACACGTGTGCGCTGCGGTGACCCTCCCTGACTCACTGGGGTCAGTCAGGTTTATGCCTGTTATCTGCTCCTAACTATTAATAGTGGCCCTTATTAATGTCCCGCTTGTCTTGCCAAATCTGAGCACACATGTCCTCTGATCGTGTAACTGCACTCCCAGGCGCGGACCCAACAGAAACTTGCACGTCCACTCACTGAGACAGAGTCTAGAGCGCATCGCCCAACTGAGGCAAGATGGAACAGAGCACAACACACGCGCGTGACCCTGTCTGTGCGTGGGCAGGGACGGAGAGGGGCTGCAGACCTGTGATCTGACTGCCAGTGACACACATTTTCTGCGTGGACAGTTCTTACCAAGCAAAGGTTTAATTATTTTGTGATGTTAGAGATCAAACCCAGGGCCTCACAGAGCGGGGGTGAGGCAAGGTCTCTACCACTGAGCCACACCCCAAGGATTACTTGGAAAATATCCCAGTTTGAACAACAGGCCAGAGGATTCCCACGTTTCCTCCACTTCTCCCCTCTACTTCCTCTGCTGTGTAGAACACAGAGACCATCCCACCTCACCCCCACCCAACTAGCCCGACTGGTAAGCGGAACCATGCCCACCTCTCTCTTCGCATATTCTAAGACCTTAACGTAAGAGTCAGCTCCCCAGAGACACGGCTGACCCCGACTCTTCATTCCCTACACACTCTGGTCTGGCTCACTGACGTTCACAGGGGGAAGACCGGCGTGGTGGCGCCCACCGCTCTGGGACCCCGGCTGGCTACCAACCGAGGCCTGCTCAAGCCCATCTCCAGGACGCCCCGACCACCTCCTGTGGCTCCTGCTCGGTCTTCGAGAACCTGACACCCTGCCCTCGTCCAAGTTTCCAAAGAGCAGGGATCTCTGCTCACCGACTCTACCCCGAGTCTGGCCTAGCTCCTGCTGCACAGCACGCTCCTAATGAGGAATGAATGAAATATTTTCAGCCTCATGGCAGCTCCCCCATGGCTGCCCAGCTTGCTCGGGTGTATTCCGGTCCCGATTCCTCCAGACTCGACAGTTTGCTAGGACTCATTCATCTTTTTTCTCCCCATAGCACTCTCTGCCCAATACAGGAAGAGGAAGAAAGCGAATTCAGGGGATTTGCAATTCAGAAAGCACGCAGGCGGGGGGTCAGCGGCGGACTATTTGGACTTCCAGGGTGTGGGCAACCCTGTAGGACGCAAGCCCGCCCCGCCCCCACTGTACTTATTTGCCTACCGATTTATTTATACCTGCCTCCTTCCAGCATGGGTTTGCGGTGGCATACAAAAATACACACAATGCAAAATAAAAAAAAGTCGGTGAAGAAATCAGGACGAGGGGAAAGTAAGTGGTAAAAAAACATGATCAAGTGGGCTCGCTAGAAAAGAGACGTAAAAAAGAGTTGGCCAAGTTTTCTCAGAGCCCACCTTCCCCTTCTCCCGCGCACGCTGCGTCCGGGGGCAAAGGGCCTGCAGGATCGCGGCCCGGCCCGGCCCTGGAGCGGGTGGCTGCTGGAGCCTGGGACCTGGGAGAGGGCTGGGGGGCAAGACGCGAGGTTCGCGCCGCCGCTCCACGCCGCTCCACGCCGCTCGGGCCCCGGCCCGCACCGCTCGCGGCCTACTACGCGCGCGCTGGCGGCGGGGCACAAAGACGAGGGAGCGCGCGCTTCCACCCCGCCCCACCCCCACGGCTGCAGACAAAGGGGCAGCGCCCCTCCCCCGCGCCCTCGCCGGCCCCCGCGCCCGGCCTCCCCTCCCCTCGGGCGGCCCATCGGGGACTTCCTCTCCCCTCCAGGGGCGGCCCGGGGACTCCTGGGGCTCCGCGCCACACCTGGGCGCGAAGAGGCGACCGCCCCGGCCCGGCCCCCGGCCCGCGCCTTCCCGCGCGCGCCCCGCCCCCACCACGAGCACGTGCTGCCCCGCGCCCCGAGCGCGCTCGGCCCGGTGGGGGCTGGGCCGCTGCCCGCCTCCCCGCCCCCACCGGAAACATTCCTCAGGCATTCCTGAAACTCCCGGCCTGGCTCCCCACCCGCCTCGCGCAGCACGCGGGGCTCGGCCCGGCGTCTCCTCCGCCGCCGCGCGCCCCCCGGGAGGAGAGGGGGCTGGGCCGCGCCTCGGCGGACCCAGGGGAGAGAAGGGGAGCAGAGAAAAACAGGAGTCACAGCCGTGTCACTGGGCCGCGCTGCAACTCCCTGCATCCCGCGAGGTGTGCAGGGCCGCCTCGGGGACCCGGCCGGGAGGTGCGCTCGGCCCGGCCCGGCCGGCAGGGCGCGCCCTGCCCCGCCATCTTCCCACCGGGCGGCCTCTCCTCGGCCCGCACAACAAGTCTTTGTTGAGCCGGGGCTGACGATGGGCAGGGCGGGCGCACGCTCGGACCCTGCCCTCGAGGCGCTTACAGGCGACGTCCGGCCTAGCCTGCATTTTCCTAAAGAGGCACCTCGGAGGACCTCGGGGTGCGCGGAGGGACCGCGTGTCTCGGGCCACCTCCCAGGCCACCTGAAGGAGTGACTCCTCCCTCCGGTGTACCTGCGAACGGGCCAATCGGGTGTCGCTGGAAGGCTGCACCTTGGTGACGGCTGCTGGGGGCCGTTACGGCAGACACACTTCGGGTTTCCCAAGTTTCACGTTTGCATTTCACAAGACTTGTATTTCACCAGCCAGCCACCAGCGGGTTGACACTGAAACGCACATGCTGACACCTGTCCGCCCCGGGGACATCTCCGAGCCGTCGATCTGGGCGGAAAGGGGCGGCGAGTAGGCCGCGCAACGCTCCAACGGGCGCGCTCGTCTCCACCCCCTCCGCCCGCGTGGACCCCGCGGCCCGAGCGCCGCCCACCCCGACGCCCGGCGGGGGCCAGGCCCACGCGCCCGGAAGACCCCTGGAGGTGACTGTTCCCGCACCCCGCGCCGGGCAGGAAGGCTGTCCCCGCCCACGCGAGGAGCTCCTCCTCCACCCACTCCCGCGGCCCTGCCCGCGCCTCCTCCGCGCGGGACCGCGGGGAGTGGGCGGGCGGCCGGGTTCCCAGCCCTGGGCTCCCGCGCGGCCTCCCTCCGCTCGCACCCACCCGCGCGGCGGCTGGCGGGCGGCCGCCCTTTTAAATCCCCGGGCTCATTTGCATGGCCCCGCCCCCCGGTGACACGGCTGGCGCGGGCGGGCCCGTCCCCCCTGCCCCTGGGTCGCTCTTTTTAAGCTCCCCTGAGCCGGGGCTGCGCTCCTCTAATTGGGACTCCGGGCCGGGGCTATTTCTGGCGCTGGCGCGTCTCCAAGAAGGCGTGAGTTCGCGGCCGCTCCGGTGGCTGCTTTTTTTTCTATCTATAATTTAATTGAATTATTTATTTATTGAGGCCGCGCACGGGCCGTGCCCGGCGCCCCGGCCCTCGCCATCCTCCGGGAGGGGCCGCACGGTCCCCGGCGCTGGCTGCGCGGTCGGAAGCCCCGCGGGGCCCGGGCGGCGAGCACGCGGCGGCGGCGGCGGCGGCGCTCAGCGCCTCTGCCTCTCCGGTTTCGGATCCGCATTCGCGCCTGGCGGCGGCGGCGGCGCGGCCAGGCCGTCTCCGCGCCCGGCACCGTCGCTCCCGGCAGCCCCGCGCGCCCGAGGCCGGCGGCCGAGTCGCGGTGAGTCGTCCCCGGGGCCCGCGCCGCCCGCCGGCCCGCAGCGCGCGCCGCCGGCTTTATTCCCAGGCCCGGGCGGCGCGGGGCGGCGGGAGGCCGCGGGCACGGGGCGGCGGCGCGGGGAGGACGCGCACCGGGTCCCCGGCGCAGGGCGCCCGCGGGGGGCGGGGACGGCGGCGCGCGGTGGGGGAGGGGGCGCGCGGCTGCGGCGGGCGCGACGCGTGCGGCCGCGGGCCGGTGCACCTCGCGCGGCCGCCGCTCCCGCGGGCCGAGCCGGGCCGGGCCGGGCCGGGCGCTCCGCGCCGCCGGGAAGTTCCCCAAGTGGGGAGGCCGGCCCCGCGCCGCCCGCGCCCCCACCTCCGGCCGGCCCGCGCCTCCGCGCCCCGGGCCGGGCCTGCCCTCCGCCCCCACAAACTGGTTCCGCCGCCTCGCCGGGCGCTGTCGGAACTAGTCCCCCGGACGCCCGCGCCGGGGCTTATTTTCGGGGAGGGGGAGGGGGCTCCCCGCCGCCAGGTTTCCTGCCCCGCGCGGCCTCGGGTGCCCCCTCCGGCAGGAAGTGGGGGTGCGCCCGCGTGGCCCTGCGTGCGGCCGGGGTGCCGCTTTCCCGCGCCCGCCGCCCGCGCCCCTCCCCCCGCCGCGCCCGCCTGCAACGGTCGCCGCAGCGTCGCCGGGGCCGCGGGGTCCGAGCCGGCCGCGGGCGGTGAGCCGAGCGGAGGCTGGCGGGGTCCCCGGAGCCCGGCCCATCCGCCCCGCCGACTTGCTGTGTGACCTTGGGCCACGCATCAGGCTTCTCTGGGCCACTTTTTCCCCCCCTTTTTTTTTTAAATAACGGGGCTGCACCTTTCTTTTTCTGAGGCCCTCCCTGCAGAGTGTTTATGCCTTCGAGGGCCACACATTGTATGCACCGCGTACGGAGCAGGCAGGCTTGAGGCCTACAAGGGCTTATTACAAACCGAGGGCTCCGGGTTGGGCCCTAAATGTGGCTTCTTGTGAGCCAGGCCTCCCTGATGTCCAGAAACAGGTGGGACAGACAGGCCTTTCTTGGCCTCCTCGCTGGACCAGGCCTCGGTCTTGTGTTCAGAGGGGGCCTGGCTGGGGGAGGGGCAGGTGGATTAAAGGGTCCCCAACAGCCAGGGCCCGGAGGAGGCACCAGATGGCACAGAGCTTCCAGCAGACCGCTGGGCTCCCCGGGCACCCGGGCGCTGCTCCGGGCTTCCGGGCTGTCGCTGCCCAATTGCAGCCCCTCCGTGAGGGGCCTGAGGCAGGCTTTCTGTGAGGGCAGCGCTCATTTAGCTGATTAATTTTGATGTTTAGTTTGAAGGGGGACCTGTGGTGTAATAGAAGATTCTAATCACCGCCTGTAATTACAGAGCAGACCAAGCCACTAATGACCGAGCAGGATAAATCAGCAACCACCCTGTTTAAAGGGTCTCCGAGGCTGAAATATTATCAAATAGGATAATTACCGAAGTCCCACCGTCTGGAGGGTCTCTGGGTGCTTGAGGGTGGGGGCCATGAGCCCTCCAAAAATCACAAGTTTCCAAAAATGCTTTCCTGTCATTTGGTTAAAATTGGAAATTGCCTCAGTCCGCAAAGAGGAAGGAAAAGTTATCTTCAAGTGGTCTAGTCTTCGTCTTAATGAGAGTGAGGATTTCTCTTTATTTAAGTTTTATCCAAAACTGTCTGGCTCCGTCCTCACACAGTATGGGGAGGTCTGGGGGAGCCAGTCGTTGAGGCAGATGCTGTGTGGTCCCCCGTGTTACACACACATGGCGTTGTGGAGGTGAAAGTACTGTGCCTCTTCTAACCCAGCAGAGGAGTTGGGTGGCTGTGAGAGAAGTGTGGAGCCTTAGGTCTGCCAGGTCCCACCTGCCTGAGACTTGGAGACAGAGACTGAGAGGAAGGGATGGAGAAATGAAGGACCTTCAAATGTCCTTTATTTATTTATTTATTTAGGTGCTGGGGATCGAACTCGGGTCCTTGTGCTTGTAAGGCAAGCACTTTAACCACTGAGCTAAATCCCCAGCCCGATGTCCTTTATTTTTTTAGCCGGTTTTGCTATGCATTCCAGGCTGGCCTTGAACTCAAGGAGATCCTCCTGCCTCGGCTCCTGCCTCGACCTCTTAGCCTCTCCAGTGCTGGGATTACAAGCATGTGCTGCCACTCTTGGCTCAGTGTCCTCTCTGTCTCTAGCACAGGTTCCCAAGTAGAGGCCGTGGGCACTCCTTGCAGTGGTTAACCCGAACAGGCCTTAGGAAGTGCTAAAAAACAATCCACTCTGCTGGGGAGCCAGCCAGGGTGTGTAGAGGGGCTGTTTCCAAATACCTGTTCCTCCTGCAGTGGCCATCAAAGTTGCCCCTGACACCAGGTGGGAAAGAGGACTCTCCAAGCCTTTTCCTCCCTCCCCCTGCAGGTTCAGCCATCTTCCTCTTGCCCTCAGTCTTCCCCATCTGAGTCAAGGAACCAGCCTAGGAAAGAGCCACAGGTGGGCCTGGCCCTGCCACTTGTGCAGCCCACCTCTGGCATCTGGTACTCCAGGGCTGCAGATCCCAAGGTCCCTTGTGCCCTCCAAACCAGGCAGCTTGGAGGGAGGGGCCCAGCGGTGTGTGGGACCCGGCTTTACCCACGCCTTTTCCCCGGGCAGCCTTGCAGAGACCAGGTCTGGACCGGCTGTGTTCACTGCGCCACCTCTGGGCCTGTGGGGGTGGCTTTGGGCAGAACAACAAAGAGCCCTTCTGAGCAGCAGATAAGGAACTGATTAGGGCCAACGGCTGGGGGGCCCCACCCTGTGACAGCCTGGGGGGCACCAGGCAGAGCCCTGGGCCTGGGCCCACGGGCTTGGGAGGAGTCTGCAGGGTCCCTTGGTAAGGGGTGTGGCGTGACCTAGGTGTGACCCTGTTGGAACCACCTCTTCTCGGCAGCATCCCAGCCAGCGCGCTCCGCCTGCCTGGTAGAGGAGGAAGATGAGCGAGTCGAGCTCGAAGTCCAGCCAGCCCCTGGCCTCCAAGCAGGAGAAGGACGGCACTGAAAAGCGAGGCCGGGGCAGGCCGCGCAAGCAGCCCCCAGTGAGTCCGGTGAGTCCCGGGACAGCACTGGTAGGGAGGCAGGTGGGTGTCTGGGCCTTGCCTCGCCTCAGTTTACTTTTCAAATTAGGGAGGTACCTGGCAGCTGAGAGGGCGCAGATACACGCAGGGGGACAGTCATTCTTCCTGTTGTCTCCTCCCACTCCCTGTGTGCTCACAACCTGGTTGTGACTGGTCAGTCCTCCAGACCCCCGGGAGAGAGTAGGGCAGAGAACTCAAGGTAGGGTCTGAAGCCAGGGCCAGGAGCTACATTCCTAGCCCCTTTTTATTTTCTAATTCTTTTTTTTGTTTGTTTTTTGGGACACAGTCTCACTATGTAGTTGGCTGGCCCTGAACTGTAATCAGTGATCCTCCCGTCTCAGCTTCCCGCATGCTGAGATTATAGGTGTATGCCACCATGCCTAGCCCCCAGCCTTTTTTTAAAAAGAATATTTTAAATTCTGAGACAGAGTCTCACTAAGTTGCCCTGGCTGCCTCAGTCTGTGCCTGGCTGATTCCACTTTTGATAGTAAAAATGAATTAACAAAAGTTCAAAAAGCTGGTTCTATATTTCCAGCATTCTGGGAAGCTGAGGCAGGAGGTTCAAAATTTCAAGCCCAGACTGGACAATTTGGTGACTTATTGAGACCCTGTCTCAAAATAAGAATAAAATATTCTTAGGTTTTTTTGTTTTGGTTTTTGGATTTTTTTGGTGCTGGGGATCGAACTCAGGGCTTTATGCTTGTTAGGCAAATGCTCTACCACCTGAGCTAAAACCCCAATCCCTGTTTCAAAATAAAAGGAAATAAATAAAAGGGGCTGGGGATGTAACTTACAGTGCAGAGGCCCTACTCTCAACCTCCAGTACTGTAAAAACAAACAGCATACATGCATATGTTTATTCTTATTACTAGGTTTTCAGTGGTGCTGGGATAGAACCCAGGGCCATGTGTGTGGTAGGCAAGTGCGCTACTGCTGAGCTACCTCCCCAGCCACAGATAGATTTATGTTATAGATCGCACCTATATGTTAGTCATTAGATGGCAGCACACATAGCTTTCTTGGTCAGTTGCTGTGGAAGTATCTACGTGCTAACCAGGCGTCACTGCACATGCCTGTCATCCCAGCACTTGGGAAGCTGAGCCGGGAGGATGGCTGAGTTCAAGGTCAGCCCGGGCTACATAGTGAGACGCTAGAAAACAACAAAAGTTTCTGTGCACTTAGTGTGCATTTTATGTACATGGTCATCTCAGGCTGCTAGCTGACAAGTTCCCAGGCCCGTGCTGTCCCTGGGCTGTACTTGGGGGCTCCTAGGATGGGCTTTGCCCCAGCTTTGTAAATGGACATTGGAGACGAGGAAATTGAGTGATATGGACTGAGTACGAGTGACCCTCACACCCTAGTGCAACCCCCACAGGTCCCAGAGCAGGGACACATGGCCAGCTTGAGTCTTCAGGAAGCAGCAGCTGGGAGGGTGGATTTCAGCCGCCCTGGGAAGCCACCTGTCCCTGTCTGCCCAGCTCCTGTGCATTATGCAGCAGCGTTCTGTCCTGTGCTAGGCTGAGATTTCGGCAGCAAGTGCAAGTGGCGTCCCTGCATCCTTAGCATGTGTCCGAGGGGACCAATCGAGTCCATCGCTGGACACTGACTGGACAGATATCACTGATTGAATTTTTGTGACAGCCTCACAGGCGAGGAAACGGAGGCTCCAGTGTTGAGCGTTTTAAGTGGCCTAACTGGAAGGTGGACAGGGGACAGGGCCACCTAACAGTGTCTTTCCGCCCCCTGCCACTTTCCCCCCAGGGTCTCCTGGTTTCTTGTCAGTCGCTTTCTTGTCCCAGGGAAGCAGGGGAAGGGCTTCACAGAGGTGGTCAGCAGCCTTGGGCCCCAGGGGCTCCCCTGAGGGGATGGGCTGAGCACAGCGCCTGTGTCCCTGACTGCCCTCTGTCCTTACAGAAGGAGCCCAGCGAAGTGCCAACACCTAAGAGACCTCGGGGCCGACCAAAGGGGAGCAAAAACAAGGGTGCTGCCAAGATCCGGGTGAGGCTTGAAGCGGGCTCCTCTGCTTTCCATGGCCATGACTCTGGTTGTCCCCCCACCCCTGGTGTAGAAAGCAGGTTGATAACCAGGTTCTTGCTTCTGTGGCCTTGGCCATGCCTGGCACAGTGGGCAACCAGGGCGGAAGCGTCACATGTAGCTTCCCTGGTTCTCAGTGACAGGGACCGTGAGGGGCCTCTGCCACCTCTGGAGTTGTCACTTTCACCCTGGGGACCAGCGGGAGGGCCAGATTCTCAGTGGCATCAGCCTTTAGAAAAGTTGTTTTGCTTTTTATTTTTTTTAAGGCACGACTCACATCCTCTGAGTCATGGGGGGAGGGGGACGAGGGGCCTGTGTATTTGGGTGGTGGGCGATGCCAGTCATCAGCAGCTGGGCCTGGGTAGGCCACCCATCCTTGCCAGGCGCTGGGCACTGAGTGAGCGCCGTCCAGCGTCTTTGACTGGAGTGTGGTTTTTTTTGACCTTCTAGAAAACCACCACGGCTCCAGGGAGGAAACCACGGGGCAGACCCAAAAAACTGGTAGGTGCTGCCTGCCTGCTTGCCTGAGGAGTGGGATAGGCCTAGACGCCCGCCATCCAGGGTTGGCGTAGTGGTGCTGGAATATTGTGCTATCCAAAGGAGCAGCGGGGAAGGGGCACCCAGGGGATCCTTACAGAAACCAGGCCAGGCCCCTGCCCTGCCCCTCCAGGGAGAGTGGTCCCTGCTGCTTCCTCTGCTCCGGGGAGTAGTAGATGCAGCTTTGGGGGAGGTCTTGGAGGTCATCCAGGCAGAGGTAAAAAGGAAACCAGGGAGAGAAGGGTGAGGTTTGTCCTGAGTGGGAGCCCCATTCTGGACCCCCTCAACCCCCAAGGGTGGTGGTGGATTGAGCCCCGGCTCCAAGCCCCTCCATCTCTCCAGCCAAGCCACCCCCTGCTGCGGGTAGGGGGCGCTCCTGGCCAAGGCCCAGGAGTGAGTAACAGGAAGCAACTTGTTTTGGAGTTTGTGCCTGGCACGGGGCTGTGGGGCCCTGTGGTGACCCTACATTCCCGCCCAGTGAGTGAGCCCAGCGGCACACACTTCCCCTTCCTCCCCGCCCTGGGCTGGGGTCAGCCTCAGGCCACCCAGGGACCCAGCACCTGCCCTGGTGGCCCAGGCCATCTGGTACTCAGGGGCCCCCTCACCCCTTCCCGATTCCTCTCCGGCCCCCTGCGCCCCTTCCCGAGTGAGCCAGGCCCCTGGGTGCAGCCCCGGCACTGCCCTCCTGCCCTCAAGGGTTCCTGGTTGCTGGCTCTTGGCTGTGTGAGAGCAGCGCGTGTGTGGTGTTTTCCCTCCTTTTAAATTCTTCGTTTTTATGAATGAAACGCGGGGAGGTTGCTGAGTCACCCACACACTCAGCCCTGACTCATCGCCCTTCTGGAGGGGGTGGGGGGGCGACCCCTGGGGTGGAGGAGGAGGGGCCCAGAGCTCTGCGCCCGCTCTGCCCACCCGCAGGAGAAGGAGGAGGAGGAGGGCATCTCGCAGGAGTCCTCGGAGGAGGAGCAGTGACCGCTCGGCGCCGCCTGCCCCTCCCCGGAGGAGCAGCTTCCTTCTGGGACTGGACAGCTTCGCTCTGCTCCCACGCCCCTGCCCCTTCCCCAGGCCACCGCCTGTCACCCACTGCACCCTCCCCGGCACAGTACACAGCACACCAGCCGCTGCGGGGCCCTGTGGTCCAGGGAGCGGCTGGCCTCAGGCTCATCCCCGGCAGCCCCCGCCCGTGCACCCTCGCCCTCCTGGACAAGGCTAACATCCCACTTAGCCGCACCCCGTGCCCGCCCCCTCCCTGCGCCTGCCGCCGGGTTACTGCTCTCTGGGCTCTTGTTCCGCTGCTCCCTCTGGCTTCCCCTGGAGGGGCCTGGGAGGGCGCCCCTGGCCTTAAGGGGCCCTGGCCCCATCTCACTCTGACATGCCCCACCCCTGTGCTTGCAGTGGCCCACGAGACCAGTGGAGGGCATGCGCCCCCGCCCCCCCCCGTGCCCCAGCCTGACAGTCTGTCACCGGGTAGGGCTCTCACCCCACCCTTCCTAGTCCTGGGCCAGGTTGGACACCCACCTTGAGTTACAGGAAGGAGGCAGAGGCCCTGCCCCTGGGTCCCTACCCAAGATGAGAGCAGCTGGCAGGGTCGCCTGCTGCCCAGGTGAGGCCCAGGTCCCCTGTGGCACCCGCCTAGAGCCAGGTGCTTGCCCACCCTCCCGATTCCACTGCGGCTGCCAACCCCACGCCATGGGGCACTGATACCGGAGCTCTCCCTGCCTGCCCGCCCGCCGACCTCCCGCTCCTCCCCACCCCCCACGGTTCTGGTTCCATCTTTTCCTCTGTTCACAAACTACCTCTGGACAGTTGTGTTGGTTTTTGTTCAACGTTTCATTCTTAGACATTTGTCATTGCTGCTGCCACCAGCGCCAGATGTTCATCCTCATTGCCTCCCCATTCTGTCCTGTCCCTTCCCCAAGATGTGGGGATGGGGCTGGGGCACCCAGGTGGGGTGCAAGCACCCCAGTCCCAGGGAAGGTGGGGCCCTGCCCCCTGGATGCTGCAGCAGAGTGAGGAGGGGCCCGTGTTGACCATGGAAGGGTGTAGAGGCCGCCAGCTCCCCCTCTTCTGTTGGGGAGGGTGGCCATTATTTGTCCCAGCCTGGGGCTTCCCCTCTGGTTTCCTATTTGCAGTTACTTGAATAAAAAAATATCCTTTTCTGGAATGGAGTCTTGTGCAGTGTGTGCCCCTGCCTGTCAGGTGGGGCATGGACACTTGAGTGGCCATGCATTTAGCATGGGGAGGGATTTAAACCCCTCTTAGAGACATCAGCCACACCCCTAGCCACAAAACATTTTATTTACAAAATATATATACTGAATACATCTGGGCCCCATCGCCATGGAAACAGCTGAAAGCCCTGGAGACTGCCTGGTCCAGGCTGGCTAGAGGAAACAGCTGTCTTGTCACCCACCCTGGAGGGAAGCTGTCAGTGCAGGGAGGGTAGAGTAGACTACAGGACTGCTGGGGCCCTGAAGGGCAGGGCAGGGGCCACAATCATGTCTTAACATCCAGCAAGGGCATCCGCTTGTGCTGGTAGCCACTCTGCCAGCCATGTACTACCTGTGGGGGGAGACCACACCAGGGCTGGAGTGGGCAGGACTCCACTGGGGAAGCCCACCGGCCAGTGCACCCAGTGCCTGTGCTCACCTTGGGCTCTCCCACATCTGAGAGGAGCTCCTGCTCGGCCTCGTGCAGCTCCTCAGCCGGGTCGTAGCTGTACATGGGGAGCAGGTGATGGCGCAGCCTGTCCACTCTGGGGAGTGGGGTGGGGCATCAGATACCTGACCGCCTAGTCTCCCCTTCCCCAGGCAGGGATACAGGGGGGGGGCCTCCCCTGCTACGCCAGGGCTGGGCAAGGCAGTGCAGGAGCTCTTGGCTAAGGGGCATCACATTTACACAGAGAACTCGTTCTACGGGAGGGGAGAACAGGCTGAGCAAGGACACTCACCGTTTTTTCTTCTGGATATACATTACCTGGAACAGAGACAGCGCTGTGGAGGCTGCCCCAGGTGAGGGGACCCTGCCACACCCTTCCCAGGACAGCTGGGAGGCTGCGCACCCGGCCAGGCCCGCCTGCCTTGGCCATGGTGTGGTGTCTGGGTGTATGTGGGAGGCTCCTTACCACAGCCACCACCACCCCGACCAGGGTGATGAGGAAGAAAGGCCCCAACACATAGCCCACCATGGAGTCGCTGTTGGCCTGGGGGGCACTGGGCACTGTGGTGTTACTCATGACATCAGCAGCCGGAGGGCCAGGTGGTCAGCATTGGCGGCGGTGCCTCGGGAGGGGCCTCCACCAGGCTCCCTGGAGAGGAGCAGAGGTTACCAACTGGACCTGCAGCGACATCCGGACTCGGATCCCTCCCCGGAGCTGGAGGTCGGTGAAAACCATCCCAGGTCAAGCCCTGAGCCAGGGGCACCTTCCCGTGCTGGGTGGCACCCTCCAAGGGCTAGGCAAATCCTGGTGAAAAAGGCACCAGAGACGGCACAGATGCAGAGCCTACTTCCTGCCCAGCTCCTGCCCTAAATTAGGGTGGGGCCCAGAACCGATGCCAGGCGCCTGCCGGGCTCAACTACCAGGAAAAGGTTGAGCGCAGGCTCCCGCCCAGGTCTCCTATCGAGGGACGCAAACTGGCAAGCACAGGCGGATCCTGCACTGCAGCCCAGGGCAAGGTGGGGAGCATCGGAAGGGCGTCTCGGTCCTGGTCCGGTCCCCACACTCAATCTACGGGCCTGGTGTCTCGGCGCTGGCTACCGTCCTCCTTGTCCCGGGTGTCACGACCGACACAACCTGCAGCCCCCGACCCCCATCGGTCTCCTGTGCCAGTGTGGATGCAGTGGGGAGGGACGGTCTATATCCTCCAGATGATGTCACCTCTCTCTGGTCCCCACCCGGGCTCCACCCAGGTCCTCCCCTGCTGGCCTGGGCCGGGAGGCGGAGGCGGAGAGGGTCAGCCCCACGGACAGGAGCGAGCTCACTCGGCCGGGGGCGCTGACCCGGGCTAGCCAGGGTCTCTAGCAGAGGCAAGGTACGAACTGTCTGCTCCGTGTCCATGGTGCTCCGGCAAGCCCGTGCCCAGCGGCAGCTCACCGGCCAGGCCGAGGGCCAGGAAGGAGGGCACCGGGCCGCTCCGAGGATGCTGGCTGGCCGGCGGCGGGCGGCGGGCGGTTCCCGCGGCGCGGGAGGCTCAGCCGGGCGGGGGCGTCGGGGCCGCCGCGCGCCTGGCATCCTGGGGTCCCAGCACCCCAGGCGCGAGCTGCGCCGGCGATCTGCCGCCCATCCGAGCCGGCCGTGCCTTACCTCCCGCCGCGGCAGCCGGGACAGCGACGCCCTGGGTTGGCTCCCGGGCCCGGAAGGCCCGCGGGCGCGTGATGAAAGCATCTCGGGGCTGGGCGGGGCCCGTCCCGGGCGCAGCCAATCCGGCGGCAGAAGGCAGCCGGCCCGAGCCTTCGGAAGGGGCCAATCGCGAGGCGGGGTGGGCGGAGCGGGGGCGGGGATGGCCGAGCCTGCAGGGTCCGCGCGCGGCGGCAGGGGGCAGCCGAGGGCTGCGCAGCGGGGGGAGGCGCGCGGCGGGCGGGGCTGCGCTGCGCGCGGTTTCCCGGCGTGCCCCGGGCGCCCCGGCGGGCGGGCGGCCGGCCGCTCTGGGGTCGCTCCCGAAGCCCGGCCTCTGTTTGATGGTTGCGGCCGAGTGGCGAGATTTCCCCACCCTCCACCTTGCGACCCCGCTGTTTTTAAATCATCGGTACTGCAGATCGAGCACAGGGCGCCCTACCTCTGACCTACACCCACTGTTCTTTTTGAGACAGGGCCTCTGAGTTGCCCAGGGTGGCCTCGAACTTACGCTCTTCCTGCCTCAGCCTCCTCAGGAGCGAGGATTACGGTGTGCGCCCCCACGCTGGGCTAGGCCGGGTCTAGGCCTCTAGGAGAGTTTGTTGACTGGCCCTTTGGCTGTGCTCAAAACTGGAGCTCCCCCCCGCACCCCGTGCGTGGGGCACCAAACCCAGGCCTCGTGCGTGCTGGCTGAAGCCTCTACGGCTGGGCGACACCCCAGCCTCTTTGGCTGTGCTCAGTCGGTGGAGGCTGGCAGGCCTGGTTATTCCTGCCCCCAGCCCCAGGCCTCCCTGGGTCTGAGTTTCCGTGTCTGTGACACACGGGAGAGGAGCCTAGCACGGGCCATGACCTCGAGGGCCTCCTAGTCGCCTCCTTCCCGTTTAGGGGACGCAGGTGGCGCAGGGGGGTGAAAGTCCTGCAGGTCACGGGCAGCTCCGTAACCCCGGGCCAAAGCCTTTGTGGTCTAATCATTAAAATGGCTCACACTGGAGGAAGAAGAACAAGCCTGCTGACCTGCACAGTGTCGGTGTTTGTGACTGCAGATAGTTTCACGTTGGGAGAACCGAGGCAGAGCGAATGAGGAGGCCTCTGTGTCCTTAAAACTGCTCCAGAATCTACCCTGGCCTTCCATCCATGGACTCTATTTCTGTACACGCAAGTCTTGTCCCAGCGGCTCCTCTCTCCACAAGATCCCGAATAATCAGAAAAGCTGGAGGCTGGGATGGAAGCCACCTAATGAGCAAGGCTGTGGAGTCTGCAGTTCTGGTGGAGATGACAAGGGTGGCCCCTGTGACCCGTCCAAGCCCCAGGCTTCGGACTCCGGGGCAGCGGAGAGGTGCGGGGAGCCGGGCTCTGCTCAGCATTGCTGCCTGGCCGGGCAGAGGCAGCGACCCCGATGCTACCTGAGGCCCCGCGGTGTGGCCTGACCCTCAGAGGAAGGCGGGGTGGAGGACAGGCAGCCTCCGTGCTCCGGGGCTGCACCTGAGGCCGATTCCTTCCAGTACCCGGGAGGCGAGGCGGCTCCGCCTTAAAGGAGTGCGGGGTGGACAGCTCCACCCTGTTCACTGTTCATTTGTTCCTTCCTTTCTAGCTTCCCTTTTTGCGGTTGCTGGGTTTTGAACCGAGGGAGTGGTGAGCTGCATCCCAGCCCTTCTACATTTTTACTTATTTATTGTGGTGCTGGGGTACCACTGAGCTACGACCCCTTTTCGGCTATTTATTTTGAGTCAGGGTCTCTCTGAGTTGCCCAGGCTGACCTCAGAAGTGCAGTCCTCCCTCTCAGCTTTGCCAGTAGCTGGGACTACAGGTGTGCACCACTCGGCCAGCAGCCCCATCAGTGAGGGACCCAGGTGTCCTGTCTTCCTACCTCATGTCCTTCTGTCCTTCCTGCTCTGGACCCACAGAATAAGATCAGAAAAGAATGAACCGTTTTCATGTAACCGAATGTATTCCAGAACAAGATCAAAACAAGGTGTCGGAATGCAAAAATACTTAGCCTCCAACAAGGTACAATTTTTTGTTGTTGTTGTTTTTTTGGGGGGTGCTGCTGGGGATTGAACTCAGGGCCTTGCACTTGCTAGGCAAGCACTCTACCACTGAGCTAAATCCCCAACCCCTCAAGATACAATTTAAACTAACTAGCATCCATTAAAAATAGACCCACTTGAGGGCTGGGGATTTAGCTCAGCGGTTAGAGTGCCTGCCTTGCAAGCACAAGGCCCTGAGTTTGATCCCCAGCACCAAAAAAAAAAAAAAAAAAAAAAAAAGACCCACGTGGGAAAAATAAATAAATAAATAAAAACAGACCCACTTGGGACTGGGGATTTAGCTTAATGATAGAGTGTTTGCCTAGCAAGCACAAGGCCCTGAGTTCGATCCCCAGCACAGTCCCCCCCAAAAAAAACCCAGAGCTGGGTGTGACAGCGCATTCCTGGAATCCTGGTAGTGCGGGAGGCTGAGGCAAGAGGTATGCAAGTTTAAGCCCAGCCTGGACAACTTAGTGAGACCCAGTCTCAAAAAATAAAAAAAGCTGGGGTTGTAGCACAGTGCAAAGTGCACTTCAGTCCCCAGTACCACACACACACACAGAACACCCAGAGGAATTACAGAGGCAGGAAAACAACCCACTCATAGAGGGAATAATCACTCAGCTGAGGGTAATCTAGAACTGACATGGATGTTACACCCACCAGAAGATGTCACAAGTTCCTATATTGTGATTCCATCCCATATGTTTGAAAAGTTAAGGCTTAGGGTCACAGCTCAATGCCCATGGCCCTGGGTTCAAATCCCTAGTACTGCAAAAAAAAATAAGAAGCAAGGACTGGAGGAGTTACTCAGTGGTACAATGCTTGCTGAGCATGCATGAGGCCAGGGTGTGTGTGATTCCCAGCACACACACGCACACAAAAGGAATATATTTAAAATACAGGAAGTTCTGGACAGATTCGGAAATTGGATTTGTTTGTAATCCAACAAAGTGAGTTTTACAGCACACCTGTGAAAGTGCACAACTTGAATGTTCGTACCTGAGGCTTAGCGAGGCTTAGTGTCAGATAAACACTGAGTGGGATACACCACAGATTAATGTCAAAGAAGACAAGAACTTGAAGGTAGAGCAGTAGAAACTACCCAAAATGAAACACAAAGAGACAGGGAAGGAGGGAGGGATGGACAGAGGGGTGGGGAGAGGAGGAGGAAAGCCCAAGAAGAGGAAAGAGGACAACAATAATTGAAAAAGAAATAATTTCCACAAGCCCAAGGCCCTGAGTTCGATCCCCGGCACCAAAAAGAAAAAAAATTTCCAGAAGTTTTGTACACTTAAAGATGACTGTAGGGGCTGGGGATTTTGCTCAGTGCTTAGAGTGTTTGCCTCGCAAGCATGAGGCCCTGAGTTCGATTCCCGGTACCAAAAAAAAAAAAAAAAAAAAAGATGACTGTAGACCTGCAGATGTAGGAATCACAGTAAGCCAAGGACAAGAACTGTGAAAAAGCCATACCAAAGCATCATAACCAAACTGCTCAAAACCAGCCAAAAGCCTGTAGTCCCAGCACTCCGGGGCAGAGGCAGGAGGACTCCTGGGAGTTCAAAGTCAGCCTCAGCTACATAGTGAGTTCAAGGCCAGCCTGAACCATATGATGAGACTCTACCTCAAAAAACAAACAAAAAGAGGGCTGGGGATTTAGCTCAGTGGTTAAAGTGCTTGCCTTGCAAGTACAAGGAC
Organism: Hystrix cristata; assembly: GCA_004026905.1. NCBI lineage: Eukaryota > Metazoa > Chordata > Mammalia > Rodentia > Hystricidae > Hystrix > Hystrix cristata. Next base: position 53,715 of record PVJO010005429.1, on the reverse strand, counting down.
CCAAGTTCGATCCCCAGCACCAAAAAAAAAAAAAAAAAAAAACCCAAACAAAAAGAATGCTTGTAACAGCATCATTTTATCCCCCCATGGCCCAGCACTGAGGATTGACCCTAAGGCCACTCTATCACAGAGCTCTGTCCCAGCCCTATTTGTTTTTTTGAGTAAGGCTCTCACTAAGTAGCCCAGGCTGGCCTCAAAATGTGCCATCCTCCTGCTTCCCCCCCCTAAGCAGGTGGGATTACAGGCATGCACCACTGCATCTAACAATTGCATGAGTTTTGTTTTTTTGTTTTTTGGGGGTTTTTTGGTGCTGGGGATCAAACTCAGGGGCTTGTGCTTGCAAGGCAAGCACTCTAACCACTGAGCCAAATCCCCAGCCCTTGTGTGTGTGGCTTTTTGAGACAGGGTCTCACTGCATAGCCTAGTCTGGCCTGGAATTTGCAACTATCCTCCTGTCTCAGCCTCTCCAGCACTGGGATTATAGGTGTGCACCACTACACTTAGCTGCATTTGATAGTTTTTAAAATTTAGTTTGTTTTGTTTTGCTTTTGAAGATGGAAACCAGGGCCTTGTGCATGCTAAGGATATGTTCTACTATTGGATTATATTCCTAGACCTTATTTTATTTTATGGCAATACCGGGGATTGAACCCAGTCCCTCATGCATGCTAACCAAGTGCTCTACCACTGAGCTATACCTCCAGCCCTTTTTAATTGTGAGACAGAGTGTGGCCTCCAATTTGCAATCCTCCTGCCTCAGCCTCCCAAGTACCTGGGATTATATAGGTGTGTGCCACTATACCCAGTTCCTACTTTTTTTGGTGGATTATAATCTTCCATAATTATGAGATACAAAGTGATTTTACCTGTATATAGCATGTTTGTTTTGTTTTGTTTTGTTTTTGTTTGTTTGTTTGTGGTGCCGGGGATCAAACTCAGGGCCTTGTGCTTGCAAGGCAAGCACTCTAATCACTGAGCTAAATCCTGAGCCCCTGTATATAGCATGTAATGACTCAAGATAATAATATATCCAGCACTCTACTTACTATTTAGTTCTCCTGTCTAACCACAACTTTGCACCCTTTGACCAACATCCCATCTCCACCCCAGCTCCAGCCTCTAGTAACCACCACTCTTGATTCTGTTTACATGAGTTCAGTTGTTTTAAATTCCACATATAAATGAGAACTTGCAATCCAGGAGGGATGGTGCAGGCTTCTTACCTAGCACCCTGGGAGGCTGAGGCAGGAAGATCACCACTTTGAGTCCAGCTTGGGCAACTTAGTGACTTAGTGAGACTCTATCACAAAAAAAAATAAATAAATAAAAATAAATAAATAAAAAGGACTGAGTATGTGGCTCAGTGCAAAAGCCTTCGGTTCAATCCCCAGTAATGAGAAAAAAAAAAGTTTAACTTACGGTATTCGTCTAGAAATAGTTCTACAACAATAGCTGGAGACTTCAATACCCTATTTTCCTTTTTTTGAGATAGCGTCTTGGTATGTAGTTCAGGCTGGCCTTCAACTCATTGCAATCCCCCTGCCTCAGCCTCCCAAGTGCTGGGATTACACTTGATTTTAGCCAAAAGGCCGAGAAGCGATAGTGCTGGGATTACAGGCTTGTGTCACCATGCCTGGCTTCAAAACCCTATGTGCAATAATGGATAGAATATTCTAGATGGATCAACAAGGAAAGGAGGGCTTCAAACACACTGTAACAGACCACACAAAATACTCCATCACCAGCAGCTGCGCATTCTTCTCAGACACATAGAATGTGCTTCAGGATTGAGCACATGTCAAGCTACATATGATGTAAAGAAAGTTTTATTTTGTGGTCTGGGCATCAAACCCAGGCCCTCAGGCATGCCGGGAAAGTGCTCTACTGCTGAGCTGCACCCCAGCCTCGCCAAAAAAATGGATCGAAAAACTTTTCCTCACAGAATAACTCAGTACTGGATGTTTTAATGGTGAATTCTACCAAACATCCAAAAGAGGATTAACATTAATCCTTCTCAATCTCTTCCAAAAACCCTGTGTGTGAGGCTGGGTGTGGTGGCGCACTCCTGTGATCCCACTACTCAGGAAGCTGAGGCAGGAGGATCGCCATGAGTTCAAAGCCAGCCTGGGCTACATCACAAGACTCTGTTTTAAAAAACCAAACCAGGGGCTGGGGATTTAGCTCAGTAGTTAGTTCAAGGCAAGCACAAGGGCCCGAGTTCAATCCCCAGCACCAGAAAAAAAAAAAAACCAAAACGAAACAAAACAAAAAATCCCAAAAGCACTGCGTGTGAGGAACATTTCCTAACTCATTCTAACTCAGTGTTGCTATGACCCTAATGACAAAGACACAAAGAAAACCACAGGCCAACATCCCCTGTTAATAAAATGCCCTATATAATTTAAAGGGCTGAAATTCAGGCAAAATATCTTCTTTGCCCATAATGGAACAAAGCCAGAAGTCAATGGGAGAAGGAAAACTAGAAATTTTAAAAATATGTTGAAAGCAAGCAACACACTCTTCAGTAACCCGTGGACCAAACAAGTGAGCACCAGGAATGTTATAAAACACACTTAGTGGCTGATGGAAACATACAGAACCTTGGGATATGCAGTAAAGGCGGCTCTCTGAGGGAAGTTTATAGCTTTAAATACCTAAAGATCTTGAAGTCACAACCTAAGCTTACAATGTAAGGAACTAGGAAAAAAAGCAAAGGAAACCCACTACCAGGGTTGGGAAGTGCTGCCAGCCCCAGGCCTGGCCTACAGGGCCCCACCCACCCTGCTCTCCTGCCACTCCTGGTGACAGAGTGGAGACGACGTCCTGTCTCTCGGGGTCACCAGCTCAAGCCTGGCCTGGGGAACTAGCGAGACCCTGTCTGGCAGTAAAACATGGGGACGGGCTGAAGCTTGGAGATGGCATGAAGTCCAGGTTCAGGCTCCAGCCTCGGAAATCCCTTCCTTCGCCTTTTCTACTCTGCCTCCTCTCTCCGTCTTGTCCCTGTGTACCTGTGTGACTGAGTTTTCCCTCCCCTTCTGCCATCTGTGGTGACCTGGACAGATTCCTCCCTGTCCCTAAATCATATAGAGTCTACTCCCAGCCAGGTGTGGTGATGCGCACCTGTGATCCCCGCACTTTGGCAGGCTGAGGCAGGAGGATTGAATTTGTGCTCAGCCGGGATAGTTTAGTGAGACCTGTCTCAGAATTTAAAAACAAATAAATAAAAATTCCCTTGCCTGCATGTGAGGGGCACAGGCCTGGCAAGAAGTGACCTCCTGCCCCCCGAGGAGTCCCACAGGGTGTGGAGCTGGGGCGAGAGAAGTCGCAGAACCGGGGGGTCTTTCCTCTTGAAAAAGCACCTCACTGTTCCCTCCTCACCCCAGACTCAGGGCCTGGAGGAGAGGCGCCCAATAATCTGCCGACCTGCCAGCAGCCGTCACCCTTACGGGCGGAAGAGCTGTCCCCCCGCCCCTGCCCAGTCCCAGCTGCTCTCCCCAGGACCCTCAGGGCACCAGGGTGTGGGGCAAGTGCGGTGCCACATCTGTGGGGGAGGACAGGGGCCGGGTGATATCGGGGCTGTTTCCTCCCACTGAGCAGTCAGTGGGGCACCAAGGTCAGCGGGGCACAGTTCTCACTCCTTTAAAAGGCGCCTTGAGGGGCTGGGGATTTAGCTCAGTGGTTAGAGTGCTTGCCTAGCAAGCGCAAGGCCCTGAGTTCCATCCCCGGCACCAAAAAAAAAAAAAAAAAAACCAACCCAAAAGGCGCCTTGAGATGGGGGTGTGCAAGGGTCCTCCCATCCTGCTTGGGGGAGGGAGGACCCCAGACATCTTCCCAAGAGGACACAGGGCACGTGCACTGTGCAGCAGCGTGGCGGTGAGGGGTGCACCGCAGAACGACGAAGAGTTCTAGGACTTGGGAGTGGCAAGAAACTCGTCTCTCAAGGTGGGCAGAGGCCAACTCACCAAAGGTATTGGGCACTAATTGAAGGAGGCAGAAGAGAACCGGAGGGGTGCCACGGACACGGGCAGCGGGGTTCAGGTGGTGTCGTCGGCCTGGGAAGGCACTGGAGGCAAGTGGGGGGAGGACTGGCCGCCCATGCAGATCTCTGGGAAGACTCAGCTCTGACACGCAGGAGGGACAGGGACAGATGACCCAGAGAGTCGGGATGCTGAGGAGATGACGGTGGGCGGACATGTGGATGGGAAAGACGGAGCAATTCAGGGTAGGGAGGAAGTGAAGGACACTGGCTCTGGACCTGGCACTGCCTGCACAGAGTTCGTTGGCCAAAGTAAGACAGCTATTAAAAAAAAAAAGTATTTTCAACAAGGTGAAGCACACCTGGAATCCCAGCACTCTGGGAGGCTGAAGCAGGAGATCACAAGTTCAAGCCCAGTCTGAGCAACTTAGCAACTTAGTGAGAGTCTGTCTCAAAAAAACCAACCAAGCAGCCAACCAAAAAACCAAAAAGGGGCTGCGTGGGGATATAGCTCAGTGCAAAGGCCCTGCCTGGGTTCAGTTTTCAGCACCACCAAAAATAAGAAATAAAAGTTGCGTACCAAGACACAGCAGCTATTAATTTACAGCATGACGGGCAGTGTGTACTCTCCAATTAGGGCTTCAAACTAGGTACCCGCAAAAAGTCCCTTCTAGGGTCTTAGGGATTTAGCTCAGTGCTTAGCATACTTGCCTTGCAAGTGTGAGGGCCTGAGCGCCATCTCCAGCCCTGAAAAAAAAAGTCCCTTCTAACCCTGCGGATTTCCAGAACTGTAAAACGAAGGACTGAGACTGGACGTTGTTGTGCACACTTGTAATCACAGCACTCCCGGAGGCTGAGGCAGGAGGGTCACAAGCTCGAGGGCACTCTGGGCAATTTAGTGAGACCCTGGTTTAAAAAAACAAGTTGCCCAGGCTGGGCTGGAACTTGGCATCTCCCTGCCTCGGCCTCCCAGAGTGCGGGGATTCCAGGCGTGTGCCCCTTGCCTGACTCTGGTTTGCTTGCGGGCCGAGGTGAGCAGTTCTGCCCCACATGGCGTGTGTGCCAAGATCGCTGCTCAGCACCTGCCTCGGTTCCTGCCTCTGCAGGGCGCAGCTCGATGCTGGGCTTCCTTGCCGCCCGGGTTTCTCCTGCTGCTTTTCCTCCTTGCCTTTGACAGCCCTGGGGCTTTACCTTAGGTCTTTTCTTTTCTTTTGCACTAAGGGTTGAACCCAGGACTTCCCCAGAGGGCTGGGATGACAGATGTGCGCCACCACACCTGGCTGCCCTGTGATTATTATCTTTATTATTATTTGTTTTGAGAGGGGGTCTCACCATGTACCTCAGGCTGGCCCTGAACTCACTCTGTAGCCCAGGCTGGCCTCAAACTCGCAGCATTCCTCCTGCCTCAGCCTCCAGAGTGCTGGGATTAGAGGTGTGAGTTTTAGGATCAAGTCTGCCTCTAGAAGCAGTGATGTCCCTAAGTCTCCCTTTCCTTTCCCGTGGCCTGTGTGTCGCAGGGCTACAAGAACTGAGTGCAGAGCTGTGAGCAGGTGCCAGACCCCGTGACCCTGGGGCGGTGGTGGCAGCTTCCGGATGCCAGGCTGACAGTATTGCTGTTGCCCAAAAGCCTCTGCTGGCTGCCCCACGTAAGGGTCACGCGTCTCCGGCAAGCCACCCGACCACAGCTTCCCTCTCCCTCCTCCTGTCGCTAAGCAGACGAGGCAGATGAGGCAGACTCTGCGGCCAAGCCCTTGGCCGGCGGGACCCTGGCACGCAGCACCCTTCTGGGAAGGAGCCAGTCAGCCCCTCTGGCTTCTTTCATTGCATTCTCCCTTTGTCCTGCGATTATCTGCATCACCTGTGACTATTTCATGAACTTGGCACAGCTGTTGGCGTCTTGCAAACAGGCTGCCACCATGCCGTGATTATACCTCAACTTCGGTGACACATTTTTCCTGGTGCCAGGGATGGAATCCAGGGGTGCGCTATCACTACACTCTCTCACTGGGCACTTTGCCCTTTTTATTTTTCAGACAAAGTCTCATCACGTTGCCGGGCTGGGCTCAGATTCCTCCTGCCTCAGCCTCCTGAGGAGCTGGGATCACAGGCATGCACCGCCATGCCCAGCACCCCGCTCGCGTTGATGTTCAGCAGTGGGTGACAGTGACTCATCCAAGGCCACAGAGCTTGCTGACAGCTGGCCCGAGACCTGCGCCCCGGCCCAGTGCCAACACCCGCACTAGCCGGTGCAACATGCAGCCTCGGTGTGGGGACCGTCCCCACCCCTAGCGCCCCTCCCACCACCGCATCCTCCTCCTCAGCTCCTCCCGACATCACCTGCTCCTACCCTGCCTCCTGCGGCTGCCTCTCCCTGGGCTGCCCCTCTCCCGTCTTGTGCCGTCTGTCACAGCAGGCGCTTCTGAGGACCAGGTGTCAGACGACGCAGCCACACAGCTGTCTTCTCTGCCACCCATCCCTTCGGCACCATCGCCGCGCAGTGGGGCTGGGAGCCAGCCCGGCTGGGGCACGAGCAGGGCCGCCGCCCAGTGTGCCAACAAAGGAGGCCCAAGTGCAGCGCCTGTCCCCACCAGATCAGGAAGTGCATTGGTGTCCTGCAGGCTGACTTCCTGTCGCCCATGCCCAAGACCTTGGGGGCCTTTTTTGGTTTTTCTCTCTCTGGCCCCAAGTCCTGGAGGCTAGAAAACCCCACACTTTGCACTGCTTCCCCCATCCCGAGAATGAAATTAAGAATGACGAAGTAGTAAGTAAGAAAGTGGGTCAGCAGGGAGTTCTCAGAGACCCCAGTCCCAATTCGGGGCAGCCAGCGGTGATTTCCTGAGCGTGTCACTTTATTGGCGCCTCTGCAGGCGTGGTCTCTTCACACACTCGGACCCTGGGAAAAGAACCCTTTGGCAGAAGAAGGGACGTCTCTCCTGAGCAGAACAGGGAAGGCTGCAGGATTAGAATTTTAGGGGGAGCTGGGCATAGTGGTGCACACCTGTAGTCCCAGCACTGGGAGGCTGAGGCTGGAGGATCACCAAGGCTGAGCCCAGCATGGGCAGTTTAATGAACCACTATCGCAAAGACGACAAAAAAAGGTGGGTGTGAATGCCCTGGGTGTGAACCCCAGACCTCCATCCACGAGTTTAGCGGGTAAGGCTAGTGCCTGGTCATCTGGAAGGGAATCTGTCCCTGGTGGACTGCGGGCAGGACTCACTTTCTACTGGTTGTGGCCATGCAGACAGCCGGTGTGGTCACCACCTTACCGGCTCTGATGTTTGCCATCAAAGAAATGAGTCCGTCAGGCTGTCTCTCCTGCCAGAAGCGGCTTTCTTCCACTGCCACCTCAAGTCTCCTTGGGGGGAACAGCTTCCTGTGCAGTCAGGGACCACCCCGCTCGTTGGTCCTCCCCAGCTCCCCTGACCCTCAGGGGACAGCTGGCATCACAGGACCGCCCTGGCCAAGACACAGTGCATCCGCGAAGCTGGATTCCTGGCAGTCTGGTCTTGTGGTTTTGCAGAATATGACCTCATCACATTGCTTCTGTCCTGGGCTAAGAGATGGCTCACTGAGCGGCGCTTCCCCACCACTGCCTGTTTCTTGTCCCCGTGAGTCCCCCCTGCACGGCTCAAGTACAGCTCTGGCTCCGTATGGCAGCTGCACCCCAGCAGAGCACCACCTCCCGATGGCTCCTTGTCCCAGATACACCCCCTTCGCCTTCCGCCCCTTTTGGGGCACTGGAACAGGCTGGTGGGAGGAAGCAGGACCCAGAGCCTAAGAATCCTGTCTTCCCCAGCACACTCCACACTCAACTCCCAGGGCGGTCAATCTTCACCGTTCACCCTGGACCTCTGAGTGACCCCCAGGAACCCGGCAGAGGAGTGTGGTGATAGGAGGGGCTCACAGGAAACCTCTGGAAAGAAGAGACCAGACGCTAATGGGGATGAGTGTGAAATACTGGATTTTATTGGTTGGCACAAGATTACAACCTCTAACTCCAGTGCCCTTCCCTCCCACACAGCTCACATGGAAGGAACCGATTAGCACACAGAAGGATCGGCACGCTCAAGGGTTAAGCATTTGTTTTTACAGAAAGGCGTGGATGGGGGAGTGGTGAGTCCTAGCTGGAATACTGAGCTCTCTCTAGGCTATGGGGGAGGCGTCTGTCCCCTGCTGCTGGCAACACACAGAGGGACAAGTCAGGAAGGAAGGCGAAGGGCTACTCAAGGTGGCTGCTTCCGGGGCAGGGGGCATCTGCAGGCCTCACCGGTGCCCCCCTCTCAGCACAGGCTTGTACCCACGCACGAGAAGGAGGTGTGAAGGCAGCCGGGAGTTCCCACCTTGGCGAAGGCAAACAGGAAAACTCGGTTTCCTTCCACCTTCTCTGGGCCAAGTGCCACTGCTGGCAGTGCTGAGGAGCACTGCGCAAGTCTCCTCAGGGGCACCGTGGCGATGCCAGGGCAGAGGCCCGCCTGGGCACGTGGCCCTACGCGGGCAGAAGGAGAAGCCTGACTTCCCATGCAGCGCCAAGCCAGATTGTTTGGGAAACTAACAACAAAACAAAGAAACATAAAGGAAAGTAAGACCACGCACCCGCAGCTTGGGGAACCCCTAGTTCCTGTCCCCATACTAAGAGCGGAGGTGCAAGGACCACACGGTGGCCCTTCCTTCTCTGGCATGCCACTCCTCGGGCTCTCCACCTGCGTCGTGCTCCACCCCGCTCCACCCCTTCACGACCGTGAAATGCCCGAGGCTCCGTCTCAGTTTCAGGGATGTGACTGGACTTGCCACTGACGTCCGGGCCCAACAGCCTGTGCACTAGAAGGAAGGGACCAAGTCGGGCAAAGTTCAGCTCAGCACATCGCAGCTACTCTGCCTCAATCCAATGGCTTCCCTGGAAGCGGAGGCCCCGCCTGCACAGAACTAGTGGGGAGAAGCGCGTCTAGTTCATCCTTTAACACTGCAGCGGTCTCAGGGACCACCCGCAAGCCTACGGAGAGGACAGCCCTTCCCAGGGCCGCCGCTGCCTGCCCGGCACACGCTGTGCTCACGTGAGCGTGACTCCCGCCACCGGGCAGGGTGTGAGGAAGGCCCCGCTGGCCACAGCCAGCACGAGGCTGCTGCTGCGGGCTCCCTCCGGGACACCTGAGCAGGCGACAGGCACCTGCTTCCTTCTCAATCCACAAGGCTTCCCAACACCCTCAGGCATCCTGACTGCCTTAATGAGGCACTCGGCCAATGGGTGGCTGCCTTTCTTCTAACAGGCACACCGACTGGACTCTGCTCATCCTGACTGCCTCTTCTCTCGTCAGCGGCCAGGCTGCAAGCTCTCTGCCCGCGAGCAATAGAACAGACCCGGCAGTCAGAAACTGTCCCCTGTGCTTCTCTTTCCTGCTAGGTGGCCTACTTCCTCTTCCGACCAGGAGGCCTCCATGGCCCCGGGCTCCTCGGGTGCCTGTCCCTGGAGCAACAGGCCTGCATCTGCTCACGTAGGGAGGCCAAGCAGACTGCGGGTGGCAAGTGAGATTTGCTGGGGGGACAGTCAAGTTGGAATTCTGAGCAGAAACGCTCGTGGCCACAGAGGAGAGGTTTCCACCTGCAAGCTGTAGTTTACGTGTCTGTCCTTCCCCGGCCTCCTGCACACTCCTGGCAGGTCACAGGTTTCGGGCTCTGGGACAAAGGTCTCGAGGCCCCCACCGAGCAGTCCGCAAGCCTGCCAGGCCTGAAGCTCAGACCTGCTGCCTGGAGGCCCCGTGTCCTACCCCTTCTGGGTCTCCAAGACCAGCCTGGACCTGCCCTGGTGCAGGCCACACCACTGGGGAACAAAAACTAGAAGTCCTTTGGGTCCTTTATTAGTAACACAGGGAGTTACGTTAGAGAGCAGGGCTCAACCCCTTAATACCTTACGAAGAGGGATCGCTTCCTGCGGGGACCAGGATGGACGGGTGACTGAACGGGAAGCGACTGTACTGGGTGAGCCACCTCACTCTGCACCAGCGAGGGCTCCAGGCTCGGGGCAGCGTTGGACAGAGGCACCCTGCTTTGTTTCCTAAGGAGTTATGAAGATTTCTCTAGCTGCCTGGGTGGGATGCTTCTCAAGCCTGGAAGAGCTGTTTCTTTAGCTGCTGAGACACTCTCCTAGCTCTGGAGACAGTGAGCAACTTAGCAGGTGATTATTCCGGACCAGAAGGAACGTCTGCCCACTCAGGGCTCCTGACTCTTCCTGCCCGCCCGCTCTCCCAGGGGGCGCGGGGCTGACGGGCGGGAGGGCGTCATGGTGACACACCTGGTGGAACGACAATGCTGCCTTTTCTGGTGTTGCCTGATAAGAAGCCAAGTAAGTCTTGGGGTCCAGAAGTGGAAATGTGAACCAAGAATACCTGGAGTGATTAAACGACCGGCCGTTAGAGAAGCAAGCAGTGGCTCTCTCCACCTTCTAGAAACCGATCCTCATCTTTCGGCCACAGCATCTTCCTCTGCAGCAGAGACCCCTCTGGCCTACTAGTTCAGTCCGTGAGGCTTTCCCAGAGGTCTCTCCTCAAGGGGACAGTTGCACTGTCTACACAAACTCAAGTTCACCGAATTCCTGCCCTACACAAAGCCTGAGAGACAGGACTCCTACTTCAAAAGCGTGGTGTCCGAGAGCCAGAATTGTGTGCAAAATCGGGGCTTGCTCATTCTATTTAGTCATTTCTAAGGGGATGAGGATTACTCTGAAGATGAGTGGTAGGTAGCATTTTCCCAGATGGCCAGGTTAGGCTTCGTATATCCCTGCATCTTATCAGCTACACCAGTTTGGGGGCCAGTGTAAAAACAGTCAGATGTGTGGCTGCCCTCACAGAGGCAGGAATCAGGCTGCTGGCCCCACAGAAGGGTTACCTGTTGCCAGGCTGTCAACCCCGAGTGTGGCCCACAGCGACCTTCTACACATGCTATTAGTGCTCCGCACTTACAATCTTCACTTTAAAGATTGTCTCTCTGCTTTAGGTGATGCCTCAGGTGAGGCGGAAAACGCAGCCCTCCTGGATAATGGGGTCTCCTTCACAAAGTCTATGTCACAGCGCAGAAGTGACCCAACCCACTGCAGACGAGGTGGTACCGTGTGACCTGGTAAGGCTGAGCTGCTTACAGCCACCTCAGCGGGCAGCAGGGACAGCAGCGCCGGGTTAACCTCTTTCAAGGTCCTCACCACCGAGACGCAGGAGGGCTGTCTGCATTACTTCACCACCACGAAACAGTCACCCTCCCTGGAGCAGCCTGGACTTCCCGTGTGTCTCCTTTCCGTGAAGATGTGGATTATTTTCCGAAGTGCAGATGGGACTGGGACAAGGCAGTATTATCAATTACTGCCAACTCTGTTTTAGTATATGTGCTGCCAAAGCAAGCACTATTGCCAACTCTCATTTCTCTCAAAGCAAAAAAAACAATGCCACTGAGGCAATTTCTCCAGGTATTTCCTGATTCTAAACCTAATCTCAAGTCGGACAGACTTGGACACACTTCAGAAACATTAAAATCAGTTATGACGAAGATCAGATTGTGGCTAATAAATCCTTTTTAGAATTAAGAGTGACGTGGCTCAGGCTAAGGTTTTTTTAAAAAAGGTATGATGGGGGCTCCAACCAAGGCATTAGTGCAGTACTGGAGGGACACGGTGCCGCATGAAGTACGGCTCAAGAAACGCCAGCGGGCCGGCAGAGGACCAGCGCTGTGAGGAAGCTTCCAAGCAGCACGGTCCAAGGAGAAGAGGAGGAGACCTGGCAAAGAAGGGGATGGCTCTGCGCACAACTTTTGCCTTAAAAGAAAAACACCACAAAGGGTGACCTTCAAAGTAAGCCTAACGGACTTCACGTGGGCTTTTTTTTTTTTTTTTGTGGTGCCGGGGCTCGAACTCAGGGCCTTGTGCTTGCGAGGCAAGCACTCCAATCACTGAGCTGCTTACTTTTAACATCAAAACGAAGTATTTCTTTGCCACGAAGGAAGTTGCCTATGTAGCAACACATTTACAAAACTACCGGAGAGGCCCCAAGGACAGTAACCTCCTCTGCCTCCCAGGGCGGGGAGTGGCCCAGGGCTCCGGGGCGCAGGGCTGGGGCGGAAGGCCTCAGAGAGGCAGCCCCTCCCCTTTGACCCCACCAGACGGCTCAGCAGCAAGGGAGCCTCTCCCCGCAGGGCACCGGACACTTGTGAGAACAAGATGCAGTCAGTTCATTAACTGGCCCGTTACATTTGCTGTCAGAAGCTAATAAGGTTGACCCCTAGTAATCTTCATGAGCGCGTGCGCGCACACACACGCACACGCACACACACACACCCTCACTGGCGCTTCCCCAGTGGCTGTAACTTATAAACTAGGGGAAAAGAAAAAAAAAAAAGAAGAAGGAAAGAAAGAAAAGGAAGGAAGGAAGAAACTCATCACTATTTTCCTCTACCCTGGGCACAGTGGACGCTGCAGGATACTCAGTAACTCAGGACCCAGGACAGGCACACTTACTGGGAGCCAGAGACGACATTTTGGCCAATACAGGAACCGCTCCCAGCAGGCCTACACCAGGCCGGCCCTGGGGGTAGAGGGTGTCGCAACTAACTGCCAATGACCCATTCTTCATGTTGGGTAGCTTCTGTACTTTTTCGTTTTCTTGGACAGATTAAGGTTGCTGTGACCATAGGTCCAACCAATCCATCACAAAATGGCACCAACCACACGTCAGTCAAAACTGCCAGAGTTTTGACAGTGTTCATCAGAAATGCAGTTCAGTGAAGAGCACCTCGGCTTCCCCCAGCACGCTCTCCAGCAAATGGCCTCGACAGGGCTCATTCTAGCTGCTGAAGGACCTCCCGGCACAGCTCGCCTTCTCCACTCCAGGACTCCAAGGACAATCCAAAGTGGACTTCAGGGCAGAGTCTCATTACGCACCCATCCGAACACGCTTGGATCACTGGAACACTCACAAACTACTGCTGCCAGTTCAGTTCCTTTTTAGTCTGGCTTGTCCTGTGAAGCGCTTTCAAGCCATATCGTGAAAGCAGAATTATCTGAAGTTGTGTTTTCTGCATTTTACCTGGAGGGTGAATTTCCTTTATTTCCTCTATGTATTTGGACAGAACTTTAGAATGTAACCCGAAGCAGTGTGCCCCTTTTTGAGCAGGACGTGTGGACAGCAAGCTGGCGTTGTGTCCCGGGCCCTGTGGGGACAGCGGGCTTTCTCCGAAGCGGCCCTCCCGGGAACTGCTGGTACTGCCTCCCGGCTCTGTGTGTGAGGCTGCGAGAGCAAATGCGACTGAGAGCAGAGGGCAAAATATAAAGTTCACCAAGCGATGTCCCTAAAACACACTGAGCACTAAGTGACACGGGGCCACCAGATGTGTTTCTCTTTGTGGGAGGGAAAAACAAAAGGTTTTTAAAGTCTGAATATTTATTAGAATCTTTAAAGAAAAGGAGTACTACGATTTTAATTTCACATCTTGGCTATGACTGACAGAGAAGACATCACCAAGAGAAGAGCAACTATCTCCTGTCCTAAGCCAGGGATCGATCGGTGCAACTCCATCCCTTACCCCCATCCCATCGTCACACTCTTTCTGTTGCTTCCCAGGAACAACACAACAGGCCACTGAGACCATGAAACCGCTATTAGGAGACTTGTATGGAAACCAACAAGACCGTAGCAAGCCAATGCACGTGTGGCCGCTGCCACCAAGGAGTGCACGGACTCCCCTGGTGCTGCTCCCATGACTAGGCCTCTGTAGCCTGGAGCACAGCAGGTGAGAGCTTCTGAGCATGCTCCGTGCTGCCACCACAAGTGCCGCAGCACGGCAAGGACAGGCACATGCCTGCCTCTGTCCCGGGCCATCTCGGGACCCTACCAGGTTGCCCAGCACGGGGATGGGGCTGCGCGAGGCTGAGCGGGAACGTGCTTGCCAAGGACAGTGGGCATGTCAGAGAGGGGAGGACATTCGGTTCAGCACGGCGTAAGGCATACATGGGTGAGAAGAGAGGCTGTGCTCAGCAATAAGCAGCATTATGGAAAAGACTCCAGACCCGCGGGGCAGAAAGGGCACCTGGTGCTCCAGGCTCTGAGACAGTAACCCCAAGAATCCAGCTCAACACCCCCGCCGCCCCCCCGGACCGTGCACACTCAGGGCAGCATTCGATTTCTATCACTGTTTTGGCGGGTCTGGGCTGAGGCTGTTGCTCCTGGCTTGGTAATAAAGAAAATAGGTTCTTCCTGTTTCTTTCTTGGCATGCAAACACAGCTTCCGAGAAGGCCGAGTCCTGGAAGCACTCTGAAGGTCGCCCTACACAACTGCAGTCCGCGCTGGAAATGGAGGACAGCGGACTGGCCTAGCCGCCAGCATCAAAAACAAAACTGAACATTAATTATGAGGGTCTCCATGCTAGAAACACCCTCAATTAAAATAATAAAAAACCTCGACTATTAAACCGCTAAATTCCTCTAAAAGTCACTTATTTACATATTATATGTGCAGAATATAATGTGTAGATAAATGTAGCCTGCCTCAAAGTGCCCAACCTACTGGACTAAACGGCACATTATAGGACAAATTCTTGGAAAGGTTCATCTCACAATGGTATCTTTTAATTAAAAAAAAAGTTTTTTAAAAATTAAAGAAAATGTCTGGCCAGGGCTGGATGAGACAGACGGGACACTTGAGAACCTGGGAGGAAGCTGTCTGCCTTTCTTCAGAGGGGGAGGAGTGTGAAAAAGGGGACAGATCATGCACAAGAGTACTTACAAATTACACCCCAGCCCCCCGCCCCGCCACAAAGAAGAAAAATCCCCGTCACGTAACACCGAACAGTAAGGTCCTTAGCGCGCTCTTCTTTGCTGCCATCGTGCCGTATCTGAAGAGGAGGCTGTGAGGAGAGGTGACAGAGCCAGGGTGAGGTCTGCGCTTCAGTCCAGTCCCAATTCCACGGCTTACAGCAAGTCTGCAGTCATCTGATGCCCGACATGGAGCTCTGAGAAGAAACTGAGTACGTGGAGGCCACAGACGGGGTGCCGTTGTTGGCAGAGTAGCCTCGCCTCAACGTCTCGAAGTAGGACGCCTGCACGGGTTTGTGGTACTGCAGCACTTTGATGGCCTCTTCTATTTTAAACCATTCCCTTTTCCTTCCTGTGAGAGCAGAGACAAGACAGTGGTACAAGTGGAAGCAAGGAGGAAGTTTCTGAGCCTATAAGTTTTGAGAAAATGTAGATGAAAACATTAAAGCAGCATTTCTCCATACTTTTTTTTTTTTGTGCCAGGGATCGAACTCGGGGCCTTCTGCTTGCGAGGCAAGCGCTCTAACCACTGAGCAAATCCCCAGCCCCTCTCAATACCTTTAAAATACGTAGTTCATGTATATTTTTCCTTTTCTTACAAAAGGAATGCAAGCACACTTTATGTGCTCCAAAATGACACACACATGCTGACGAAGCACACAGTAAGGGCTGTGTACACACCTGCACACCTGGCCCGGGCTGCCTGGGCCTGCGAGGGGCCCTGACTACCGCAAAAATGAGCATGAGAACCTACAGCTACGACACCAGGCTGGCTGGTTTGGACTCCAGCTAACTGGACTCAGTTATTTAAAATGCTTTTGTAAGAGCAATACATCATCTCAGTAGGAAATACAAAAAATTCTTCACACGAATCGCTATTAACTTTTTTTTTTGGTTTTTTGTTCTTGTTTTTTTTTTTTGTGGTGCTGGGGATCGAACTCAGGCCCTTGTGCTTGAAGGTAAGCACTCTAATCACTGAGCTAAATCCCCAGCCCCTTTTTTTTGTTTTTTGAGACAGGTTCTCACTATGGAGTCCAGGCTAGCCTCGAACTCTCGGCAATCCTCCTGTCTCAGCCTCCTGAGTGCTGGGATTACATGCATGTGCCACCACACCCGGCTATTAACTTTTTAGTTTTCCTTTTTTTCATATTAATATTTTAAAATCCTTTATTATTTTTCTCTTATAAACATAATAAAAAAGTCAGCCAGGCACGGCAGCTTGCACCTGCAATCCCAGCACTGAGAGAGGCTGAGGTAGAACTGCAAAGTCTAGTTCTGCCAGAGGCAACTTGGTGAGACCCTCTCTCAAAAAATAAAAAGGTTTGGGGATGTAACTCAGTGGTAGAGCTTTTACCCTGGATTCCATCCTCAGTACTGGATAAAACAAAAAAGGTAATGAAATACCATTACTTAAGCTGAGCCTTGTTGTAAAGGCCCCTAATTTCAGTACCCTGGGAGGCTGAAGCAGGAGGATTCCAAGTTCAAGCCTGGCCTGGGCAACTTAGTGATTTAGTGAGACTCTGTTCCTCAAGGGGAAAAAAAAAAGAGCTGGAGATGTAGTTCGGTCTGAAGGCCCTGCGTTCAATTCTCAAGTATCACAAAATAAACAAAATATAAATCATTGCTTACAACTGCAATCCTCAGCACCCACCCTCTCAAAAAAGAAAAACAATTGGAGAAACACGGGAGACTGAGGCAGGAGGGTCACTGCAAGTTCAAGGCCAGCCTGGACTACATAGCAAGACTCTGTCTCAAAAAACAAAACAAAACAAAAAAACCCAGGAGAAGCAGAGCTAGTGGTTTAGATCGGTAGTAGGGCACTTGCCTAGCATGTGGTGGCCCTGGGTTCAGTTCCCAGCACTGCAGGAAAAAAGCAAAAAACGAAACAAGCTGGAGAAAGAGGAAAGGCAAAGTAGAATATAACAAGCACCATCATCCTACAAGCCAGAAGGACCACTCTCGATACTGCAATACATTTACTTTCTACCATCCATATGTGAAAAGGAAATTGAGTTGCACATTACACTTGAAATCGTGCTTTCAGTTCTCCAAATGCAGCCAGGCTTGGGAGAGCGAGCGCTGTGGTTACGAGCGAGGACTCCAAAGCCCACGTGCCAGGCTCTGGCACAGAGCAGGCCCTGCTGAGCTGGGGGCCGCGGGCTAGTTCCTGAGCTTCTTGTCCCCGTATTCTTCAGGACCTACTGCCCAAGTCTGTCTTGCAGATTAATTAGGGGAAGTACCTGAACAGTATCTGACACACAGTGCTGATTTTTTGGGGTGTGGTTGTACTAGGGATTGAACCAAGGGCTTTCACATTGAGCTGCAACCCCAAACCCTCACCAACTTTTTTTTACTTTCTTTCTTTGTTTTTTGAGGCAGGGTCTTGCTAAGTACTTCAGGCTGGCCTCCAACTCACAGTGATCCTCCTGCCTCAGCCTCCCAAGTGCTGCTGGGCTTATAGGCATGCACCACCCTGCCCAGCTCACAGAGTCTTGGTTTCCATTTCACCATTTTCCCCTGACACTGAGGCCTGAGCCCAGGGCCTTGCAGTGAGCCAGCCCTTTTATTTGAAATTCTGACGAAGAGTCTTGCTCAGCCGCCCGGCTGGCCCTGAGCGTGCGAGCCTCCTGCCTCAGCCCATGTCCAGCTCCACGTCATGCCTGAACGTGGCTCTCCTGGTGCACGTGTAACCCGGGCCCCGCTCTGCTGTCACCTTCACTGCTTTGTGCGCTCTCTCCCCCGCACGGCTCTGATCTGTGACCATGGTCCTCCCGCCAGTGCAACATCCCGAGAGGTGAATGCACTTCCATTCACCTGTCGTTCGCTGAGCTGCACACTGTGAGGAGGGGCATTCGGAGGAAGCCTCGCGGGCTCATTCTTCACATTTTAAATTGTGCCATTTGGCCAACTTTCAAAAGCAGGAGGAAAAGGCCTGTGTGGACACTGACGGAACAGCAGTGCCTTGAAACTCACTCAGTATAGCAGGTGTGCCAGACAGTGCCGAGGACGGGCTACAGCACACTTCCCTCTGCCCCTCCAGGCCCGGCACTGGCGTCAGCATGCCACGCTGAACTTGCCTACGCAAGCAGCTGCACTATCACCAGGCCCTGAGCCACTGTGAGCCGAAGAACTGTAGACTGCCCAGACCAAGTGCGTGGAGCACAGGGACAGGGACATAGCAACAATAAAGGGAAAGGTTCCAACAGGGGAATTTTATCCATCCGCCACTTTAAAGCAGAAATTAAATTAGTATCATACTTTTCCAGAATATGCTTTCCTTTAAGGTAAAAGATTAAACAACAAGCCAAATAAATCACTCCAGGAGAGAGTTCAAAAGACACAATGGCTCAGCAGAAGGTAAGGGGCCCTGAAGGGCAGAGTGACGGAGCCCAAACCACTGTCCCCGCTCCTCTGTATCAAGGGGAGGACCCTGCTGAGGGGCTCACCATCAAACCAACACTTTTATCTAACATATGAATGACCTTTTCCTTATAGTACTGGAGGTTAAACCCAGGGCCTCTGCACTGAGCTACATCTCTAGTCCTCAAAAAAACCCAATTTTTGTTTTGAGACACAGTCTTGCTAAGTTGCCTAGGCTAGGATGGAACCTGTGATCCTCCTGCCTCGGCACCCCAGAGTACAAGGGTTACGGCATGTGCCATCATGCCCATTTCTCCCCCCATGGCTGTGGACTGGGCTCAGAGCCTCATGCACGCCAGGCAATTGCTCTACCACTGAGCCGCACCCCCAGCCAACAGCATGAGTGAGCACCATGAGAAACAAGACCAAGGTCCCACTCTCGCCACCAGCCCCACGGCCAGCAGCAGGCTTGGCCTAGTAGAGGCCCCCGTCAGCATCTGCTCAGGGGCCCAGAAGAATCAGTCCTGCGGGGAGGACCCAGTTTGATTTCAGAAACATTTCTCATTCCCAGGGGCCATGTTTCCAGTTCTTGATAACCCAGTACACCCAGCCTCAGCCTCCTTTAGATGTTTCCCAACACTCCCTTGGGTTCAAAACTAATGCGCCTGGCTTTCCTAGGCATGCCCGTCTGTTCCTTCTCATCTTCAACAGGCTCCTCCTGCTTCTGGGTAGTGCCTGGTGGTGTGGCAGGCACTGGCCAGTGAGGCGTGACTTACCAATGTTAACGGAGTCTTCCCAGTCTTCCAGTACTTCTGTGACAATGAGCACGTACACATACGTCCTGTGCTTCCTCTCCTGGTTCTGGGGGCAGGAGAGAGGGACGGAGGGAAAGTTAAAGAAACACACTCTTGAGCATGTGTCAGGGAGTTCAGGTATGAAAATGCCTCTTACTCTTTATCTCCTGATAGGCTGAGCCTGAATCTGAGGGCGTACTCTCTGCTGGGCTTTTAAAACCCAAGCTTGACACTTGTTTTTCCTTTTCTTCCCCTACCTGGAACTTCCCAGGAATCTTCTAACTTCTCAAGAGAAAGTGCTCATCACTGTAATGTGCACTGCCTCAGACAGAGAAGAACCTGCAGACAGTGGGGCACGGGCAGAGTCCGGGCAAGTCCCCTGAGCATCGGTGGCCTCCCCATCTCCTACGAGCCTGCTGCCAACTTCTTGCTGCCTTCCACCTTTCCGAGCTCTACCACGGCCTATTTCCTCGCAGCTGCCTCCTGAGCCATAGCTACTGATTTTCCATTTTTCCTCTTTTCTCTATACATACCTATCCTTCTTCCCACTGTGGGAGAGGAGGAAGACAAGGAGGACTGGGTTAAAAACACAAATAATTCCAGTTGTTTGGAGGAAGAGACCACAAGATTTAAGAAGGAACACTATTCTCTGCTGTGCTGCTTTGACAAACTGCGTGAAACAGCGACGGCCTCTTTCTCAGATCAGGAGTATGTGGTTATTAATGTACCATCTAAACTAAAGATAGTAACAGACTTACCTCAAATATGCCAACTAATCTTCCCAATGTTCCTTTTACTCCAGCCTGAAAAGGTAAAAAGAAAAATTAACACACTGATCTCATTGTGTTGCTGGTCTCATCCTATATCTTCCTGCAGTCTGAAAAATAAATAAAAATAAGATACAACCCCCCCCCCAAACAACAATAACAAAAAACAAGATAGAGCTTGGGCGGAGTTCAGGTCTGTGGGGTGACATGGACCTTTCCTGTATGTCACATCCACACTGGCCACACCCGGGACACTGTGGGGAGCAAGAACTCCCCGCTCAAAAGCTGGCCAGGGCTGGGGATGTGGCTCAGGGGTAGAGTGCCTGCCTAGCAAGCACAAGGCCCTGAGTTCGAGCCCCAGCATCCTCCCTGCCAAAAAGGTGGCCAAACAGTGAGATGACCAAGGCCAGTGAAGTGGTACCAAAAATATTTTTGGTGTCAATTACCTTATTTATCCATTCATGCAACAACACGCATGCATGCACTGGCTAATTTGACACAGGTGCCACAGAGCAACCACAAGGCAAGAGCCAGGAATGTGCAGGTTGGCTGGCTCCAGCTGTCCTTTCTGCAGTCTGCAGGGCCTCAGCAGAGCGGAGCTGACAAAGCCACACACAGGGCTGCCCTCTTGCGGACAGGGATCATGGCAGAAATGCACGGATGAGTGACGTGACAAGCAGAGTGGATGATAGCACTGTGTGGCTGGAAGACCTGTTTTGTTTTTTTTTTTCCTTCTTTGAAACAGGGTCTTGTTCAGTAATCTAGGCTGGCCTTGAACTCGTGGTGTGATCCTCCTGCTTCCAACTGCTGGGACGACAGGCGGTGTAACCATGTCCAAGATGACCTTATATATACTTTTCATCTGCCATCAGCACTATCAATATTTTTTTTATTTGTGTCTTTCTGATACATTACAGATGAACTTTCCAGTCCACGCCAATTCATGAATTTTCAAGTGTATCCAGGCTGGTATTTTTCATTTCCACCTGTTCTTTTCATGTCTACCTGTTTCCATGAGTGCTTCTACCCCCAGCGCTGGGAACGGAACTCTGGGCCTCTAGCACACTAGGCAAGTGCTCCAGCACTAAGCTAAACCTGTCCTCAAGTCTCTACTCTAGTCCTTCATCTACTCTCTGCACACCTCAGCTGCAGGTTCCTTGTTGGGCTGCTCTATCCGACCTTCTCAGCTGAGGTGAAGGCACAGCTCCCTCTCTGGTCTGGATCACCTTCCCCAGCTCTCCAGGGCCAGTGGCCCTGGATGACGTGGGACCATCACAGATGAGAGTCACAGGACCACAAAGTAGCCCCGTGCCACCCAATTCTCACCACACCTGGGCCAGGTCTTCATGATAGCTGCAGCTCCTGTGTCCTTCCGCTTGCTCCCACACCCCATGTCAGGAGGGCACCTGGACTCCCTGTTCCAAAGGATCCAACTGCAGGCCACCCAAGGCCAGGCAGGCTAGCTTTCCTCTGCTGTTCTACAACTCTGTTTTGTTTCTGATCTATGAAGAATTTACCTCCTTTTTTGACCAGGCTATGTCTTTCTGGTGTCTGTTCTGTGCACTGTGTATATTTTATATGTATTTGCTGGGGGCAGAAGGAATGAGAAACGAGGGAAAGAAAAACCTCTAGGAGTGCCTGCCTGGGTAATGCTAGAACCTGTGTTGTATTACAACTGTCATGTTATTTGTGTAATAAATTAAAAATTAAGGCAAAATATTTTTAAACACAGTAGTACTCAATAAATTTACATAAATGAACAAAGTTTTCAAAAGTACCCTAAAACTCTTGAGACATTTAATATCAGAAAAAATAGAAGCTGATTTAAAGGTCTGGGTCCTGGAAGACTTCTATTTTGAAATTAATTTCTGCTATCTATCTGTCAAGGAGTTCTGTTCCTACCTTGCCAAAACACTTGCTTTCTCCACTGTTTTATATCCATTCTTTATACCCATCCACCCATGTGGCTTTTGGTCTGCTTGAATAGAAATGTCTACCTTTTCTTATTTAAATTGCTTCTCTTACATTTTTAGAAATAATTGCCCTTCAAAGCCAACTGAAACTAGTCAGCATTTATCTCATGAATTAACCAACAAAGCTGCCTGAACAAGCGGGAAGAGCTGGCAGGCGAGGGGGCTGCACAGCCAGGTCCTGGCTCGCTGGGATCCCGGCAGTGAGACACAGTTGCCTCCCAGTCTTCGCCTGTGCTGCCGCCT
The DNA here is from genome assembly GCA_004026905.1 of Hystrix cristata. Classification (NCBI taxonomy): domain Eukaryota; kingdom Metazoa; phylum Chordata; class Mammalia; order Rodentia; family Hystricidae; genus Hystrix; species Hystrix cristata. The sequence continues at coordinate 31,815 of PVJO010005429.1, read as the reverse complement.
CAGGCCTGCACTGGCAGCTGGGGCTGGGGTGAGAGCACGGTTTCTACAGCCCATTGATCACCTTTTTCTTCTGAAAAGAGAACAGTGTTCTCTTTTGTAGCTACTGTCCAACTAACTTATTTTTCCTTTAAGAAGTCAAAAGTATAGCTGGGCATGGTGGTGCATTCCTGTAATCCCAGCACTTACAGGAGGCTGAGACAGGAGGATTGAAAGTTCCATCCCTGCTTGGGCAATTTATCCAGACACTGTCTCAACCAATCAATCAAATTTCATTTATTTGTTTATTTTTGGCGCTGGGGATAGAACTCAGGGCCTTGTGCTTACAAGGCAAGCGTTCTAACCACTGAACTAAATCCCCAGCCCCAATCAATCAAATTTTAATTGACTGATTGTAGCTTAGTGTGAGGGCCTTGGGTTCAATCTCCAGTCACACACAAAGTTTAGAAAAGCAAACATTCTCCAAACTTTAAGGGAACAAATCAACCTACTATTATGACAGCTCAATATAATTTAAAGTTTCTATTTAATAGTAATTTCTGTATTTAACAGCAATATTTATGATTCCTTCTGTCAGAAGCAACTGAAGAAAATACAAAAGCACCTTTCTGTATGAAATAGCTGCATTCCGTATAGTGTAAATCAAATAATGCTGCTATCCGTACACCAAAATTTAAGTGGCATTTCTTTTTTTTTTTTTTTTTTTTGGTAGTGCCGGGGATCGAACTCGGGCCCCTGTGCTTGCAAGGCAAGCACTTTAACCACTGAGCTAAATCTCCAGCCCTGGCATTTACTTTCCCCTTAACCTTCAATGGTACATTTGCCCTTAGCCTTCTTTCAGATTTTAGACTAACTTACAGTGCTCCTACCAGCAAGTTTACAACAAAAAAGTAGAAAAATACTCCGATGTTTAGCAGTTTCTACAACTGAGACTTAGCTATTTTCTTAAGAGGTCAACTGTAAGAAAGATTTCAGGGCTCAGTGTAGCGTGGTGGTGCAGTGCTTGCTTGTATGTGCTCGGCCCTGGGGTCTATCCCAGTACAAGAAAGGAAAAAGAAAAAGATGGACAGAAGGCCAGACAGAAGGAAGGAAGGAAGGAAGGAAGGAAGGAAAGAAGGCAGGCAGGCAGGCAGGCAGGCAGTTTAGTCAGTGCTGATATGAGGAAGATTCCTCATAGGCAGGGTCCTCCAAGACACTGTTCCCTGCACTATCTTACATTTTCACAATTCTCTTGGACCCAGAGTCCAACCTCACTTCCTGCTCTCTCAAATGCTGCCACCGGCAATCTGAGAGAGAGTGGTTATTTTTAGCTCTCACATGATGCCTGCACACAGGCCAGAGAGGTGTCAGGACCACTCTGGCTCCTATCTGGGGATGAGATTTGATTCGGGGTCATTGTAGGTTTGGTTAAGCCAGGGTGCTGATATGGACCTACTTTTTCTCAAATCACATGAAAGCAGTTACAATTTCAATTTTTGCGTCAAATGCGCCTAATTCAGAGGAAGCTGTTTTAGTATACATGCTACTGAAGCGAGCACTGGAGGAGTCTTTTTTTTTTTTCTTTTTGTCATGCACTTTAATTATCTGTGTGATTTCTGCGCCACATTTCAATCCTTCAGTTTAATCATTCACTCCTGGCCAGGTCCTGACCCACACACATTCATGCAGGAAGCCTCGAGTGCCACCCCAGCCCTGCTCACACTCTCAGAGTCCCAGGAGGAAGAATCTATTTTAAAGGTCATGGTGACAATTCAAAATAACAATCTATTGTCATCATCCAACAAGGAGTGAGTTCATCCTTGAATTTCAAAGTATACAGTATCAATTCTAGTACTTTAGATTTAGTTAACAAAAGCAACGTAAGCAAATGCCAATTTTATAAAAGCAAAAAGCCCTGCGTTTCTTTTTCCTTGGGGGAGTTTTTATCTTCTGGACTGCAATGTTATCTGGAAAGGGCTGGGCTGACCAGGGAGGCCTCGGGGACCATCTTTCCTGTGTACGTGGACATGAGCTTGGGGGCACTGAGGGCGGCAGCCCTGACGTGACCTCCTCATGCCATGGGCGCAAGACAGTGTCGTCCTCTGGAACGAGGCTCAACAGAGTGGTTGCTTTACCTCTGGTCCTTCCCCTGCCCTTCCGGTCACCGGAAGCCCCAGCCCCTGCCCAGGTACGGCCGAGGATGGCTTCTGGGGTGTCGCCTGTAAGCCAGTCCCAGCCAACAGCTGCTGGGAGGATGTGTCTGGACACTTGCAGGAAGGATCTCCCACCATGATAAGAGACTGCACAAAAAGCCAGCCTACACCTCCTTGCTGGTCAAGTGGGACCTGAAACCTGGAGCTGCTGCCGGCATCTTGTGACCCTGAGGAAGACAGTGAGAGGTGACCTGCGGGCGATGCTGCGAGCTGCTGGAGCAGCCCTGCATGCCTAACCTCTGGGCTTCCCGAGAGAAAACCACCCAGGCGCTGAAGCCACTTTTAGCCAGGCATTTTATTATTTGCAGCCGAAAGCTTCTCTTGATGAGAGCACAGCTGCCCAAGGAAGTCTAAGTAACCCCAAATAACCCGCCAACGTCTAAGGAATCTGGTGCAACATCAAGGCTTCCTCTGGGGCCTCCAGGCGCCACTGTCTGGCACTGCTGCACAGACAAGGGAGCACTGAAGACAGGCGGGTGAGGCGGGAAGCCAGCAGCCGTCCTGTGTCATAAAATCACAGGGTTCATTTATCTGTATTTAGTATTTTTTGAGATAGGGTCTCACTATGTAGTCCAAGCTGGCCTCGAATCTGTTAAGTTGCCTAGGCTGGGCTTGGACTTCGAGATTCTCCTGCCTCAGCCTTCCAAGTGCTGGGATTCATGGCATGAATGTTTGTGTGTTTATTTTTCGTCACTGCAGTGGCTAGGATCCCAGTTCAATATTAAACGGTAACATTATAGCAGATGTAACTGACTTATTCCTTCTTGTCTGTCAAGGGAACACTTTGAAAAACTATGATGTTTGGTGTTTTATTAGACATTCTACCAGGTTAACCAAGATGCTTTTATTTTTAGCTTGCAGACAGATAGTTTTGTTGTTGTTTAGTTTTTTGGGGGTTTTTTTGGTGCTGAGGATCGAACTCAGGGCTTTGTTCTTGCTAGGCAAGCACTCTAAACACTGAGCTAAATCTCCAGCCCTTGCTGACAGTTTTTATGATGAACTGGGGTTGAATTTTTTGGGGGGGCGGTTGCTGGGATTGAACTCAGGGCACCGTGCTTGTTAGGCAAGTGCTCTACCACTTGAGCTAAATCCCTGACTGGAGTTGAAATTTTTTTTTTTCTTTTTTTTTGGTGCTGGGGATCAAACTCAGGGCCTTGTGCCTGCGAGGCAAGCACTCTAACCACTGAGCTAAATCCCCAGCCCCTGGAGTTGAATTTTAATAAACTTTTACTTAGGATTTGGGCATCCATGATCCTAATTGAGAATTATTGTGCTTTTCTAGACCAGGAGTCAATGAACTGTGGCCCCTGGCCAAATTCATTCTATTGTTTTTTCCAAGTTTTGCTGAAACACAACTATGTCACTCGGTATTGTCTACAGCTGTTTTCATATCACAGCAGGAGAGATGTGTGATTGTAAAAGATACCATACGTCTTTTAAAGTCTAAAACATCTCCTAACTGGCCCTTCACCAATTAGGATTACCAGCTTCTCTTCTGACAGAATCAGCACAGCATGCACTCTCCACAATCTCTTTAGGTAAGAGACTAAGAGACCATTGGGCGGTGGAGTGCGGCCCAGCGCCCAGCATGCCTGAGGCCCTGGATCAGATCTGCAAGGTGTGTATATACCCCCCACACACATAGGAATATATTTTTGAAGTTGGTAAAATTCACCTAGTCTGATCTTGGCATTTTGGGCAGGGAAGAGGGTGACTACTACTTAATGTTTTTAAGGACTAATGATCTATATGTAGGTTGACTATTTGCCTTTTTTCTGAGACGGTCACCCTATGTAATCTCAAACTCATGGTGATCCTCCTGCTTCAGCCTCCGCGTGCTAGGATCACAGGTGTGCGCCACCACGACCGGCCATTTATTTTGCTTTCTGGTATCTATCATACCTGGGGTTCAAAGACCTCACTGAGCTGAATCTGGTAAGCCATAACAGCAACGCACTGTGGCTCAGTGGTAGGCTCAATTGCTCAATTTGCTTGCTAGTTTCTATTATGATCTGCACTTTCACTCATGGATTACTCAGAATATTTTTTTTTATTTCCAAACACATTTCTCTTTTTCAAGCTGGCTCTATTGCTGATTTCTAATTTAACTGAATTTTATTGGAGTATAAATAACCTGTGATACTAACACTGGAACATTTAGTATTTACTTTATGATTTAACATGATTTATATTCATAATCCCTCCTTCCGTGTATGACTGAAAACTATCTATTCTTTGTTGGGTGCAAGGTTATCTCCTGACATAGCTATTTGCTCAATCTTGTAAATGTTATTTAATCACTCTATTTTTCTTACTGTTTGCCTCTTTCTGTATCATTTTTAAGTGAAATTTATTTTTATTTTTAAAATTGGGTTTTTGAGACAGGGTCTCACTATGTTGCCCAGACTGGTCTCAACTCGCAGTGATCCTCCTACCTCAGCCTCCAAAGTGCTGGGATTACAGGTGTGCACCACTCTGCCCAGTTTAAATGAGATGTTTTAAAGTCTTTGATATTAAAAAAAGTCTCTGATATTGCTGTTGACTTGTTCTTTTTCCCTGTCCAGTTTTGCTTTATGCAGACAAAGGTTTACTAGGCGCACACAAGTTCATGACAGTTACACTATCTTGGCAGACTGCTCCTTTATCAATATGAAACGTCACTCTTACTTCTTTAAATGTTTTAACCTGAATTTTATTTTGTCTGATATTACGATTACTATCTCAGTTTTCTTTTCATAAGTATCTGCCTGATGTATCTTTTTCTATCCCTTCATTCTTAAATCATTTGGGATTATTGTGTCTGAAAACAACATATAAAAACAAAATAAAAACTTTAAAAAACCCAAAACAGAGTTGTGCAGTTTTACTTTCTTTCATCCAAGTCTATTAATTAGTTAAATTCAATTACAAACAAGTTATAATGATCATGGTTTAACCTGGAAACAGCTTCTTCCTGAGTCACGCAGAGTCTCTCCAAGATGAGACAGACTTGCAGTCCTCATGCTGACTTCCTGTGCAGGGAGCTCTGCAGCAGGCAGCTTGCACTGTGAACGCACTCCACAAGCAGGAGGCTGCGAAGGGGCCGCTGAGCCAGAGGCAGCAGACTTGCCTAAGTCCAGGGGCTTCTGGCGGTTTAATGATCGTGAATCTTAGAGGCAAAGGGTTACACTTAGGGCTTGCTGAAGCCACTGTGCAATGTATTGGAGTTCAATGGAAAGTGAGCTGTGGATATACTTCCTAATGACTAAAATCCTTTCCTGGAACGTGGAGCTGGATGGGAAAGCAAATACAACTGTTTTGGAAGACTCTTCTGGATTCCATTCAGTTAGCAGAAGGCAACTGGCTCCTAGCCCAGTAATTCAACCTCTATTCAGGGTTCCAACAAAAACTAGTTCAAATACAGTACTCTATTCTCTAACAGGGCAGATTCTAATCTCCTCGCTTCAGCCACTGAATTAACTCTTCATCAATGGGTGGTATTCAATGATGTGTGACAACACAGCTAACTGAGTAAAAAGATTTAAGAGGCAGATAAGGAAGAAAAGGCAAAAGACACCAGGGCATTCAACATTAGGTGGTAAAGAAAAGAGGTGAAATTGACAAAGATAACTAGATGCAGGAGGAACATCAATAAAGTTAGGGTCTTGGAAACCTACCTAAAAAGCTGGTGTGATGGTGCATGCCTTTAATTCTCATCCCTCTGAGAGGATTCCAGCCTGGGCAACTTAGCAAGACTGGAGAGGAGGCACTAGGAATATAGCTCAGTGCGAAAGTCCTGGTACCTCGTACCACCATCACCAAAAAAGAAGTTATTCAAGCTATTTCCCCTCCAACAGTGTTCTGTTCTAGCCTTTTGATTCTTCAGCTGCTGTCCTAGAGATGATGGAGCAGAGTTATACCTTGTATGACCTCATTCTCACAGAAAGCATGAGTTAACAAACGATTATTTTAAAATTTTGTTAGGTAGCAACAGATGATACAGTTTCTAAATTCAAAAACACCAGCATCAACAACAAAAGAGGTCACATAACTATCATACCAGCAATACTCTTTTAATCCTCGGGCTAATGAGCATATTTGATGGTTCTTCATGGATTACAGAATTCTACTCAAAGTATCTTCTATGCCTTTAAAAATTAACCCAGTCATCTGGAAATACCTGTCTCAGTGATCTGAACATGAACCACTCCTTTTCCCAGCAACTTCATCTCCACTAAATATTCCAAATGAAATTAAAAAAAAAAACTCTAAGAATAGCAAGAGCAGAATTTCAAAGATGAAAATATTACATCAAAAGCAAAAGCTCAGAATTCCCTTTAGAATTCCTTGGAGGAGGAAAGGCGGCTATGTCATTATGTACTTTAAGCACTAATGCTTACTGAATTCACACTTTCTGTTCAAACTCTAGGACTGTTAAAAAATAAAAAAACAAAACAATTCAGCACAAGTTTTCATGGACTTCCTTTCAGTCTCACCTCCCTCCCACAGGCAATGCTCTCATCAGTCTGATGGTCTTCTCTTCAAACGCCATCCCATATACTCATAGATATATGAACAGCCATGTTTTAGTACATTTTCTCTGACACTGCAGGGACCACACTTCTGTTAACTCTCTGAGAGGACTTTCTGTGTTAGAATATGCAGACTTCCTAGAAGATGCTTCAGCTCCTGGATGATTATACGAATGTGCTGTACCTGGCACGCCCAGCCTCCCACAATGAACGCTCACACCACTCTGAGTTTTGCTATTACGAACGAGGTGGTGCTGAATGCCCGGCATATGTTTCTTTGTGCCCACAAAGAGCATCTCAGCAAGATGCCTGCAGCTGAAGGTGCTGGGGTGTGAGAACCGGAAGGCAACGAAGTCAGAAGACAGAGCCACAATGTCTGTGCCCATGTTAGAGGAGAGACCGGTGCCTCTGGGACAGCTGGGATGGCAGAAAATGGCAGCAAAGAAAAATGTTAGAAACCGGGTCCCAATTCACTCTCTACCTGACACTTGAGAGAATACCCTTAGACCTCCACAGTCCACAGGCAAAAGTTCACGCAGAGGGAAACACATCAAAATGTTACTAGTGGTATGAAAAAATTGAATTTTGTTCTTTTTCCTTTTCCTTTTCTTTTTTTGTGTTGTTGTTTTTAGCTCTTTTTCCTTTTTTAAGAGACAGGGTTTCACTATGTAGCCCAGGCTGGCTTCAAGCTCATGGTGACACTCATGCCTCAGCCTCCCAAAAGCTGGGATTACAGGTGGGTACCACCAAGCCCAGCTACTTACCTGTTTTCAAAATGTCCACAATAAATATAAATACTGCATACAGGAAAAATACTTGAAACTTACACTACCATGGGGTATGGACAAGCACTTATACACTAGTCTAGAAAGTCATGCCATCTCGCATCAAACGCAGTGACTAACCCGAAAACTCCAGGGGGCCCAGGCAGCCAGGGACACCGCTGACTCCCCAGCAGGAGGAGCCGCCGCAAAGTGCTGGATGTGTGTCAAGGGAAAAGCATTTGCCAGGCACACAGGGCCAAAGATACGATACGCATCTTAAGGCTCTTAGTCTCTGCCACCCTCTTCGGTTCACTGACAGAATCAGGTTTGGTGGCATGAGGGTCTAACCAGCGCTCTACTGCCGAGCTACACCCCGCCCCCTTTATTTTTTTGATATATGATCTTGCTAAGTTGCCCAGGAGGGATGTGAACTTGTGGTTGTCTTCTCTCAGCCTCCGAAGTGCTGGGATAACAAATATGCACCGTCTCACCAGGATTTTGTTTTTGTTTTTTTGAGAGAGGGTTTCACTGCACAGTCTAGGCTGAACATGCTACTACATACGGAACGTTCCAAGCTGGTCGGGAACTCACATTCCTCCTGCCTCAGCCTCCTCAGTGCTGGGATCAGTCATGTGCCACCACACCTGGCTAAAATTACATCTGTCACATTATCCAAGATTTAAAAACTAATTTTACCCAGGCATGGTAGGGTGGTACATTTGAATGTTTTAATTCTTAAAGTTTTTATTAGTACATGTTTGTTGTGCACAGTGATTACATTTATCGTGTGGAGTTGGTACATGTACAGCAATGATTCCCTTGATTCCCTTTTTTTTTTTTTTTTTTTTTTGGTGCTGAGGATTGAACTCAGGGCCTTGTGCTTGCAAGGCAAGCACTCTAACCACTGAGCAAAATCCCCAGACCGGCAATGATTCTTATACAATGCTGTGAGCAAAGGAGTTAAGAATGTGTCTTTTCACGAAGTAAAAAAAAAAGCCATAATTATCCTGACACAAATTTGTCCTAAGATAAAGTAGTATCCACTGTATCATTTATTACTTTATAGTCTTCAGCTCAAGATTTTTAGTTCATATATAATTAATATGTATGCCTAGTTTCTCTCCAACATTTAATTCTGAAAAATGTCAAATATATATGAAAATTCTAGTTGGGCGTGGCAGTGCTTGCCTGTAATCCTGGCATTCTGGGAGGCTGAGGCAGGAGGATCACAAGTTGGAACCTGGCCTGGGCAATTTTGTAAGACCCTGTCTCAAAATTTAAAAAAGGTTTGGGGATATAGTTCAGTGTAAAGATCCTGGGTTTAATACCCAGTACTGTCAATGGGAAAAAAAAAGTCTACTTTACAGTGTCCATATTTTAAAGTTTTGCTACTAAATGATATATAATTTTTCTGATTAAAGCCATATATTTTATTTTATTTATCTATAATCTTCCATCTCTCCTTCCTTTTCTTCGCTATACAGTCCAGACTGGCCATGAACTCACTATGTAGCCCAGGCTGGCCTCAAACTTGCAGCAATCCTCCTGTCTCATCCTTCCAAATGCTGGAATTACAGGCAGGCACCACCACACCCAGTGCCTCCCTTCTTGTGGTACTGGGAATTAAACCCAGGGCCTTTCTACTAGCTACACTGCAAGACTTTTTTTACTGACAGGGTCTTGCTAAGGTGCCCACACTGGGCTTGAATTTACAATTCTGCCTCAGCCTACCAGAGTGCTGGGATTGCAGGTGTGCACCACCGTGCCCCACTAGTTCTATTCTAGCTGATAAATTCCATGATACCTTACCTACCATCTTCTATTTACAACTGCTTGGGATGAGTAAAAAGTAAAGATGAAAATACAATACAGTCATAGTGAACCTTTACCTTTTCCCCATTCCAAATAAAGCCAAACATTCATGAGCTAAAAGGCAGCAGGGCTGGGCATGATGGTGCACCTCTGTAAGCTTAGCACTAAGAGGCTGAGGCAGGAGGACTGCCAGGAGTTTGAGGCCAGCCTGAGCTACTTGGTGAGACCCTATCTCAAAAGACAAAACAATCTTTAAAAAAAAAAAAAAAAAAAAAAAAAGGGGCAGCAAGTGCAGGGGGAGGGGGAGGGGGAGGTAACAAAATAATTTCTTAAATTACTAACAAGTAGTCATAGACTTTAAGTATCCTATTCTTTTTTTTTTGGTACTGGCAATTGAACTCAGGGCCTCATGCTTGCAAGGCAAACACTCTAAGCACTGAGCTAAATCCCCAGCCCCAAGTATCCTATTCTTGTATAACAAGACATGCGCAATCCTGCTTTCCAGTTAGAGACAATTCTTAGAAGCCATATGGAGCCTTCTGGGTGCTCCATGTAAAAACAATACAACCACTCGTTTGCAGGGACAAGGAAACGCATAGGAGAGGAATTGGGATAAGAAGGTATAGATTTTTCAAATAAAGTTCACTATGGCATCTAGTTGTGCACGTGTGTGCACACATGTGTGTGTTACTGTAGATGGAATCCAGGGACACTCTACCACTGAGCTACATCCCCAGTCCCTTTTCTAAATTTTTATTTTGAGACATAGTCTTGCTAAGGTGTCCAGGTAGGACTTGAACTTGTGATCCTCCTGCCACAGCCTCCCAAAGTGCAGGGATTACAGGTGTGTGGCACTGTGCCCACTGACATCCTCTATGTTCTCATCTGAAAATGCAGATGGACCGAGAAGGGTTATAATAAACTCTTGAAGGACTTGGGGAGAACAGATTAGTAAGGCTAGAGATGGGGAACCCGAGGTGCTACAGAAAGGAAACACCAAAGATGCCACATTAGAGACACTTTCTTTACCAAAGGAGATTCAGTCCAACGTGCTGTGATATTTTTATGTACGGCAGTGTATGAAGAACTTGAGGGAGGGGAGTGAGACACTGGAAGTCTGAGACACCATAACCTGAAGATGCTTCCCACATAGTGAGTATACACAGCAGAGCCGCAGGTGGTGAAAGCCAGAGAGGCAGCAGAGGAGTGCAAAGTCGGGACGCAAGTGAGCAAGCACAGGGAGCTACCAGCATGGTGGTTTCTGTTTTTATTCTTGTGGTAAAGGAAATTGAACCCACAGCCTCACACATGCTAGGCAAGTGCTCTACCACTGAGCCCCATCACCAGTCCTCTGTTATGTTTTATTTTGAGACAGGGTCTCACCAAAGTGAGAACTTGCACTGCTCCTGCCCGAGCCTCCCAGAATGTTGGGATCGTAGGTGTGCACATCATATCCAGCTTTCACATGGTTTTGAGGTACCCTGTGGCACAGGCCAGTCAGTACACTGCACACCAATGCTTTCATACAGTTCCACAGTCTGCTTCTGGATGCCCCCTATCTTTGCAAGAACACAGAGAATGGTAACGGGTGCGGGGGATGGAAATACAACAGAGGAACAGAAGATAGACAGTTTCAGACCCAGCTTCTCTCTTTCTGTCAGCCGTAGGCTTTGCTTTATCTTTCCCGCTGAACTAACAAAAAAGAACAGCTCTGCAGACCACACAACGTGCTTATTCCAGGGAGCTGGCTCACACAAGCCTATCTTACCCTTGGGAAGGCCCTGAGACAAAGTCTGGTCCTCCAACCTTGGGAGTGGTTACCACAGTAGGATTCTGATTGTAAAAAGCTAAAACTTAAAAAGGCCCATTTACAAAGGAGGACTATTTTAGCTCTTTAAGTCTTGTTGCTAATGTTTCAAGTGTAACACATTTATGTTTATGAAACTTAGTCAATATGCTGGAGGGGTTTTGTTTTGCTTTGGTTTGGTTTGTAAAGTACTGGGCAATGAACTGAGGGCCTTTGTGCTGAGCTGCATTTCCATCCCTTAATTTTTTTTTTTTTTTTTTCATTTTGAGACAGGGTATCACTAAGTTACTAAACTGCTCTGCCTGGCCTTGAATGTGAGCTCCTCCTGGATCAGTCTAGGACTACAGGCACGCACGGCAATGCCTGCCTCAATGTGCTCAATATATAAAGCTGGGTTGAACAAAGCTTTACAGTAGCTGAGTTTAATGGTAGCTGCTGGGATCAAGTAGTTGCTATGATCAGCTACTTAATAATGTCATTCCATTCATATTTACATGGAAAATTTCTCCAGTAATAATATAAATACATGTTCAACACAGAGGACATGATAACCTATGAGCGAATCCAAAGATAACCACTGTGAACATTTTGGTAGACATCCTTTCAGGAAGCACAGCACCAGGAATGTGGGTGTTGAAACTGGAGGTCCTGAATTTGAATCTGAATGTGAGTGCTGAGTACATCAGCCTGAGCACAATTTGTTTCACTGAATCTCATAGAACCATAGTTTTTTCTCACCTGTAAAATGTTGACAATAACAGTTACTATCTCATAGTGTCTCAGAGGATCAAATGAGACAACACATGCAAAATGATTTAGAACAGCCGGACACACCGACAGGTATTAAATTATCTGTTCTGCTGTCTACACAATGCAGAGCCACAATTTATGTCCTCCAAGACGCCTCCGAAACCCTTCCTTCCTTCCTTCCTTTTCCATACTGGGGATTGAACCCAGGGGTGCTCTACCACTGATCTACACTCTCAGCACTTTTTAAAATTCCTTAAATTTTGAGACAGGGTCTCCCTAAATTGCCCAAGCTGGCCTCTAGTTTGCAATCCTCCTCCCTCAGCTCCTGAGTAGCTGGCATAGGTTCATGACACTGCATCCAACAATATACACATTTCTTCCCCACTAAATGGTTTCACATCATGAATGATGTTCCATCGTGCTTTGATCCCTCAGGAAAGTGCTGCAACTATCCATTTACCGGACCCCCAGGTAAAGCTGCTGCCAGGAGTACTTCGGCAGGTTGCTTTTTTTTTTTGGTGCTGGGATCGAACTTGGGGCCTTGTGCTCGCAAGGTGAGTACGCTAACCACTGAGCTAAATCCCCAGCCCAGGTTGCCTGTTTTAAAGCACAGGCTCTCACCACTCTAATTACAGCTAGAGAGGGAGAAACAGCATCTGATGCACAGGGAAGGCAGCTGTCTAGAAAAGGACCAGAAGAAGCCAGTGGTGTGGGTGGCCTTTCCGCTCTCAGGGCCACAGGGGCATCCTACACGAGGCTGTAACTAGGCAAAACCAATCGGGCCCTCTCTGGGGAAGCTGACTAGGAGAAACATAGTCAACAGCCAGGTGAGTGGAGCACAAGGCAGGAAAACACAGAAGAGGAGGCCAAAAGAGATGAAGAGCGCAGGTCTTTCACAGTGGAAGAGCGGCCAAGCCACTGCTGTGTGACAGGCTCTGCGAGCTCCACTGCGGGCCCACTGTGGCCCACCTGCTGGGACAGGTGCCTGCTCATGCACTCTGACCTAGGCTCCAGCTCTATACAGCCTGGCTGGGCAGCTGCTGGGACACTGCTGAATTCTCCCTCACTTAACAGAGACCTGAGGAACACATCTACTCCTGACAGCCTGAAAGCACCTGCCTCTACTGCATTAGGGGCTAGTGAGATCCGTGACTGTATCTATTTTATTAAGTACTTGCTATGTGTTAGACAACGAGAAGACTGTGAATCAGGTGGCGCTCAATACAGAGTACACACAGAGTCCAGTAGGAACCATGAGTGACCAGCGCCAACAGGCATGCTGCTCCCACGGCAGACTACGACACAGACATGCAGCAAGACAGACCTGCTGGGAGGCACCAGAGACTTTGGGAAGGAAGCCCTGATGCAGCTGGGATCTTAAATGTCCTCCAAGGCCCATGTGTTAAAGGCCTGGGCCCCAGCTCAGTGCTATGAGTTCTGGTAGTACCCAGTGTGAGGTCTTGGGGGCATGGGGGGCCTCACAGGGGACTGTGAGACCTGGTCTCTTCCCCATTCTCGCTTCCAACCTCACGGTGAGCATTTCCTGTCATGGTGCTGCCTAACCATGGGTCCCAGTGCTGTGAGCACAAACAATAAGCCTTCTCCCTGTGTAAGAGCAGCAGCTGTGTGAGGCAACAATCAGCTTACAGAGGGTGCTCAGGTGTTAGTCACAGGACAGCGGACCAACACAGACCCTTCTAGTGGGTGCGCAATGGCAGACTGCCTGCTCCACACCTACCACCTGGGGATGCTATAGAGTCCCCAACAAGCCAAGGTGCACAAGGCCAGTGTGTCCCGCTGGCCGCCAGGGTCCCGGGCTCAGTCAGTGGGCTCAGCTTCTCTATAGTGTTTCGGTAAGCATCTTTAATCCTGGAAATATTTAGAATTAAAAAAAGGAATGTTTATTTATTTATTTATTTATTTTTGGTACTGGGGAGCGAACTCAGGGCCTTGTGAATAAAGGAATGTATAAAAGAAAGTAAATCATATTATAAATAGCTTTTGTATTACTGAGATTAGAGCACGATACCTAGGTTTAGCCTCTATCACCACAAAAGGCAGGGAGGAAGAGGAAGGAGACTAAGAGACTAAACATATTTTATAATTTTGTAAACTTCATAAGAATGTGAACTCTCTGAGACGAGGAGTCTTGCTATTCCAAATTTTAAAAGTATAACTGAATAATTTATTTAGGATTTCTGATTTTATATTGAAAATTTTTTTTGTTTTGAGACAGGGCCTCCCTCTAGTTCAGGCTGGCCTTGTACTTGCAGAGATCCTCCTGCCTCAGCCTCGCCCATGCTGGAACCACAGGCATGTGCCACCATGCCCATCTTTAAATTGAAAATCTTGATAAGAATGGGAATATTTAAAGAATCTAAGACTCATTTGTAAGTTTACAATACGAGATTCAAAAATTTTTTTTAATTGAAGATCTTTATAGGGGTTTTGTTTTATTTTGTTTGCAGTACTGGGATTGAACCCAGGAGGCACTACACTGCATTCTCAGCCCTCTTTATTTTGAGACATGGTCTTACTAATATGCTTAGGTGAGCAACAACTTGTGATTCTCTTGCCTCAACCCCACAAGCACCTGGGATTACAGGAATAGGCCATCATGCCTGGCTTTGTAAGGTTTTTATTCAACCATCTGAATTTTTTTTGGGGGGTGCTGGGGATTGAACTCAGAGCCACTTGCTTGTGAGGCAAGTGCTCTACCACTTAAGCTAAATCCTCAACCCCCAAGGTTCTTTTTTAGAGTGAGACAACTGAAGTTCTTTAAAATTAATCAAGTATGTCCAACTTATACATGCAGTCTGAGCCATCTAGGAGCTTAGTTCATTGTTACAGGTGTTTTCCAAGGGCTTTGGAAAGCGATCCTCTGCAAAGATGGAGCCTAGAGCAGCACAACACACAGCCTGCTTCCCATCAGGACCCACCTCCATTTCACACGGTCTGCATCATTCCAGGTCTTATAGGAAACTGGGGCCCCAATTCTGCTCCAGAGTGAAAAAAAGCTCACCATCCACTTCATCATTTTTCAGCATCTCCCTCACAGAGGAAATCAGAAGACCAGCACTACCCTCCCTACTGCACCTCCCCCAGGCAGTGTCCCAATAAAGGGGAGCACCGTTGGTGACCTAACACCACCCAGAACCTCCTAGAAGCCAGTCTCTGTGCCAGGAAGGCCTCTCGGCGAGTGCTACTAACTGCTCTGTCAAGTTACAAATTTCCAACTTTAATCTCCTATTTGTTTGTATTCTCTGTGAGATGTTAAACTCATCAAAGGCAAAATTTAAATGTGTTTCTAATTTCTGTATGATCAGCAATGTGCCCAGCACTTGGTGCAAGACAGGCGGGCATCTAGTACAGGGTGAATGAATAGGCAACTTTCTGTCAGTGACAGTCACAAGGAAGGGGGATTCTAAGCTGCATCTGTCACAGCTCCTGCTCCACTGACGCTGCAGCTCAGACCATTCCTGAGGCCACTGGATGCCCCTATCTCAAGGGGCGCCCCTCAGATGTAGCTCAGTCCCTCTGCAGGCCAGCAGAGCCACATGGCAAGGCTGGCTTTACTAAAGCAGCCGTCCCTCACAAGGAACCTGGATTGGTCAAGAAGCCTGACCCCAGCCCAAACAATCCAATCAGAATGACTGAGAGAGCTGAAGAAACAGACTGCAGGCCAAGGTTCCAGGAACAACTCCCCAAACCACACTGCAAAACTGGGCTGGCAAAGGAGTCGCTGCCTCTGGGCTGGATCGGGAAGCTGCCAAATAAAAGCCACCAGCCAAAGAGGAAACTGACACTATTGCTGCCAGTTCCAGAACCATCTACTCTGTCAAAATGTGCACCAAGAAAGCGGATGGGCCAGCTAACCTTAGAACATCCCCTGCTTCTCTCCTGGCAACTCCATCCAAGCAGTCTTGTGCAAGGACTTCACACTGGGCAAACCTAAGTCCCGCCTGGGAGAGGCCCTCTCGCCTGCTAGTCTTCCCTAGGTAGGAAGAAGACTGGAAGGGGCTGGGGACAATCAATCCAGGGTCTACAACTGCACCAGGAGGGGTTCTCGGAACATACCTTGGGACAAATGCCATATTCTAACGCAGCAGGTTCTCAACACCACCAGGGATCCTCCTGGAAATCAGATTCTGACAGAGGAGGTCCACACTGGGCCTGAGAGTCTCAACTTCGAACAAGTTCCTGGTGAACGCCAATGATCTGGCTTGCCAACCACACTGTGAGGAGTAAGAGCTCACACCAGGGTTCAACTCCTTGCTGCTGAAAGCCTACTGGAGCATGGCCAGCCCATCACATGTGGGCTGCACCATCTGTGGCTACTTTTGCCCTGCAATGGCAGAGTTAAGGAGTTGGGACAGAGACTCCACAGTCTATATAATGAAATTTTTCCCATTCTAAAATGATACATCATGTGTTCATTCTCTTACATTATAGAATAAGAACACTATCATATTCCAATAAAAGTAAATTTCTAACATAATAAACTCTATATGGATTTTATCTTCTACTGGTCATGCTTTTAAATTGTCTTAAATTAGGCCAGGTATGGTGGTGCACACCTGTAATCCCAGCACTTAGGAGGTTGAGGCAGGAGGATCACCACAAGTTCAAGACCAGCCTGAACTACATGGTAAGAGCCTATCTCAAAAAACAAAACAAGGGACTGGGGATTTAGCTCAGTGGTTAAAGTGCTTGCCTACCGAGCCACAAGGCCCTGAGTTTGATCCCCAGTACCAAAAATAATAAAAATAAAAAAATAAATAAAAAGAAAAAACAAAACAAAACATAAAAAACTTCCAACAGGCTTTTCAAAGTCAAACCCTCACCAGTGAAAGTTCTGTCTGTTTGAACATGGAATTGCCATTCCCTTTGCCAGGAGCATGTTTAAGAATGGGCACGTGAAGCACCTCTGGACATCAGAAAGAAAGAGTCTGGTACTACTGGAGAAAGTTTCTTTCTCCTAAATAAAGAGACCCATGAGGCAGCAATGTATTCTCATTTGAAGACAGTGAGGGGCTAGGGATTTAGCTCAGTGGTAGAGAGCTTGCCTAGCAATTGTAAGGCCCTGAGTTCAATCTCCAGCAGCTCCCTCAACAAAAAAAGAAAACAGTGAGAATGGAGAGGTGGTGGCCATATTGTGACACAAGGAGACAGGCCTGAGAATAAAAGCCAACGTGCCAAGGAGGATGGAGCAGAAGGAAGGGAGCACCTCGGCTCCTGACACTGTGGAGCGAGCCTACCTGGGACTTCTCGTCACGTGACATAATAACCTGTTACTGAACAGCAGGGCATCATATCATTGTCACCTGCACACATCTCAACTGCCTATGATTTACCAAAGACAGCCACACGCATGGGCTCACCTGAACCCTGCACTCCATCTGCCCTGCCCCATGCTAGAGTAAACAGGAAGGCATTCAAATGAGGGACCAAGGTCCAGGGAGTTTAAAGTTGTTTTCTCACAGGTCACATAGTTTTTAACTGACAGAAGCAGAAACCAAGATTCCCAGGTGAAAGATCTTTTCATTATGCACCCTCTTAATTCCAGTTGGTTCTACCTGGCAGCCTCCTCGCCACCCACTCAAAGAAGGTTGTCCACATCCTCTCTGCCCATGTAATTGCTTCCTGTGCTCTGAATTTTCATTTCAGGGATTTCTGCAGCATCTGCAGCACTGCTCCAGCCACTGTGCACTCTACTACACACAAAGGTATTAACTGCTTCCCGTTCACCTAGGTGTGCATTAGCCCAGAAAGAGAGGGTTTTGTATAGGAAATGGGATCTTGCCGGCACAGATTACAGTCTTGTTATAGACACCAGATATAGGTAAAATGAGAGACACACACCAGTGCAAGACTGCAGGAGCTCAGAGCAAGGAGAAATGCCTCAGGTGCTCCACAGTAAGGCTAGTCTGAGGGGACTTCAGCAAGAGCTTGACCCTAAAGAACGCAGAATTCAGATCTGTTCTGAGTGCTATATTATATGTCCCAAAGATCAATCTTAAATGAATCTTAAAAATATTACACATACACACACACACACACACACACACACACACACACACACACCCCACCATGGGTGCTAGGGCCAGTACACGAGGACAATAAAACTTACACGACCAGGTTATGAGTCTTAAATGCAGTAACATGAGTGGAGCAGAGCATAGTGCACCAACAAGCTATGGAGAAACACTAGTTCCTTCCCCTTGGTTTTTTGGGGGTTTTTTCTGGGGGGGGTGGGCAGTGCTGGGGATTGAACTCAGGGCTCCCCTTGGTTTTTTTCTTTTTCTTTTTTTTGGTGTTAGGGATCAAACTCAGGGCCTTGTGCTTGCTAGACAAGCACTTTACCACTGAGCTAAATCTCTAGCCCCTTTCCCTTGGTTTTTAAACTGCAATCTATTTGTCAATCTTCTCCAAGACTCTTGAAATAAGGAACTAAGAGTCCACAACTTGACTTCTGTTTATTCTGCAGTATCTAGTAAGATACATAGGAAAGGCCCTGAAGCTCAATACATGTATACTGAACATCATGCAACTAATTAAAAAAAAGAAACTCTTATTTCCCAAGCTGTACCATTACCAGCTCTGGTTAACAGGACTTCTGCTTTAGCTACTTCCAATGTGAGGAATCAGGAAGCACAGGAAAAGAAGGGCCTCTTCTTCCTCATTCCAAGATTAATGAGAATGAGCCACTCATACTAAGCCAGCCAGTCCCTCTTATTTCCTAGGACTGATACTTGACCTTCTCCACAGGTAAAAGGCAACGCTGGAAGAGCTCCCTGGGAAGCCACAAAGGACCGTGAGGTACCACTATACATGGCCACTGCTATGAACTCTTCCCACACGGAGAGCCTGATAAACACTGCGCTATCACGATGCAATCACACTTTCACCAACAAGGCAGGCAGAAAGCATAAATACTGTGTTCCTGTGAGCGTGTGTGTGCTTACTCAGTGAGCGGTGATAAACTAGAGAGCACACAGACAGGACAGGCTCCTGAGTGCTTTCGCAGCACTTACCTCCTCACAGACTTCACGCACTGCTGCCACACCTGGCTCCTCTTCGGGCTCCATGCCTCCTCCAGGGACAATCCATCGGTCTGGGTGGCGACTACTGCTCACGAGCAGCACCTGAAGTTAGAGGTCAGAAGGGAGGATTAAAAACGTAAAAGGACACACTGAACATACTCAGAGTTTAAACACCACAAAAGCCAAGGTCATCACTAAGCTCATTCTTTGTTACTCCCGTCCAAGTCAGTTTCATTTCATTTCACAAGCAGACACTTCCCTAGTAAAAGAGGAAAGGCACCTGCTGATAATCACCAACGATGGCTACCCTGACTCTTCCCTTAAATTTCTTGGTCATTGTCCTGTCTTCTCCTCATTCCTTTCTCTGAAGCCATCACAACACACACCTAGTGTTATTGTGTCTAGATGTGCCCCCAAAGTCTCATGTGGTCATAGGTGGAGCTGGATCTCGAGTGTGTGATTACTAAATTAGTGGAATTGGCACAGTTCTGCTGGGATCAAGGATATGATGCTAGGATTATGGGTATTAGGATTAAGGATGGGAGTGCTACCCACCCTAGAGCCAGGTAGCCTGGATATAAGGGACTGAAAGCGGCTCGCCTACCCCTTGCTTACTCCCTTGCTTGCACCTCTTGCTTGCCTTGCTGCCTTCTGCCTGTCTGCCATGCCACCCTGCCTTGGATCCAGCCAACTGTGAACTGAAACCTCTATGGACTGTAACTCAAATAAACCTTTTGCCCTTTAACATTGGTGTTGGGTATTTTGTCTCAGCAACAAGAGAAAAGTAACTAAGACACCTGGGCAAGATGACAAAAAGACTGTAAAAAATGGGAATGATGAGCCTGCAAGCAGCCAAGGCTGGCCAAAGGAAGAGGCCCTTGCTGTGGCTGTCCCTCGATCCTTGCCTGCTCCTGCCCCTTTGAGAGGCTATGGCCCATGCAACTCACACCCTGAGCTGGTGGTGGACCCTGGAAGGCAACATGAGAGCAGAATAATTCCTGTTATCACTTTTGCAGCTGAGATGACTCTGGAACTTTTCAACTAGAAAATTTTATTAAGAAATATATGTACAGGTACAAAATAACCATGATGAATGTGATCATTATGTATCAATATATCAATACATATTCTTGGCTTAAAAAAAAAAATAGAAAACCAGAGGCTGGAGAATTATCTCAGTGGGCAAGCTCAAGGCTCTGAGTTCGATCCTCAGCACCAAATAAATAAATAAATAAATAACCAAAACACTGATATAGACTACAGTTCTAATAAAAGAAAAACAAAAAGGACTAGTTCTATTAATTCAAACTAAACCAGTGTTCTGGTCAAGGAAGAAATACAGTAATTTAGAATTTCTCTACCTGCTTTCCTTACCTCTCTCTGGGACAGCAGCTAAACAAAGTCAGCTCAACTCCCCACTTGGACCCAGAGTGTGGCTGGCATTAGAGTATTTCCAGAATCAAAAGAACACTCACCTGTTCCCCAAAGCGTTGTGCTCTGATGACAACTTCAGAGCCGCATCCCTACTGCCCCTGTAACCTCTTCTGAGCACTGGTTCCTACTGCTGTCTCTGCAGCTGCCCAAGAGCCCTGACAGGACTCCCAGCCCAACTCTGGTCACTGAACTACCTCAGACCTCTACACACAAAAATTAACTCAAAATGGAGCAAACTAGGCCCTGGGTTCACTTCCCAGCACCGCTCTCCCTTTTCCAAGGGGCCAAATTAAATGTAAGAAGTAAAACTAATAAACAGAAGAAAACATGCGGGTGACTTCGTAATTGCAGACCTGGCGAGATACGCTAAAACTCTTACATATGACATCAAAAGCATGACACCACCAACAAAATAAGACAAACTGGACTTCATCAAAATTTAAAATTTCTGGGCTGGGGATTTAGCCCAGTGGTTAGAGTGCTTGCCTAGCAAGCATAAGGCCCTGAGTTCGATCCCAGAACCAAAAAAAAAAAAAAAAAAAAAAAAAAAATTTAAAATTTCTATGCATCAAAGAACATTAGGAAGACTGTGAAAATCCAACCTACAGAATGGGAGAAAGTATCTGCAAATCACACATCTAATAAAGGTCTGGCAATCCAAAATACGTAAAGAACTCTTACAGTTCAACATAAATGACATTTCTCCGAAGATACACACGTGGCTAAAGAACATGTGAAAAGGTGCTCAGCATCATTAGTCACTAGGGAAACAAAAAGTAAAACCACAGGAGATGCCACTTCACGTCCCCTAGAGTAGCTGTGATCAAACAAGAAAGCAAGCAAGCAAACGAAGGCATACAGCGAGTGCCAGCGAGGATGTGCAGAAATGAGAAGCCCTGACACTGCTAGTAGGAAAGGAAAATAACTCGGCTGCTATGGAAAAGTCTGGTGGTTACTCAGAAAGTTCATATAAACTGTCAGGTGTGGTGGGTCACGCCTGCAATCCCAGCACTCAGGGAGACTGAGGCAGGAGGATCACATGTTTGAATCTAGCTGGGCAACTTAGTGACATCCTGTCTCAAAATTTTAAAAAGAATTAAAAATTTTAAAAGGGGCTGAGAATGTACTGCAAAACAAAAAAAAGTTAACATAAATCACCATTGCTCGAGTAATTTCACTCCTAGGTACACACATAAAAGAAGTGAAAATAAGTACTCAAATATTTACACACAAATATTCATAGCAGCACTACTTGTAACAGTGAAAAGGTAGAAACAACCCAAATGTCCACCAGTGGACTGATGAATGAATAAAATGTGCACATGGATTGGGTGTGGTGGCGCATGCCTGTAATCCCAGCACTTTAGAAACTTGAGGCAGGAGGATCACAAGTTCAAATCCAGGCTGGGCAATCTGGTGACTTAGTGAGACCCCATCTCAAAAAAAATCAGAACAAAACAAAACAAAACAAAAGCAGCTGGGCATGGCGGTGCCCGGCACTTGAGAGGCTGAGGCATGAAGATCTCAGTGAGGTTGAAGCCAGTCTGGGCCACATGAAAGCTAAAAGCCAGCCTGAAGTACATAGCAAGACCCTGTCTCAAACAAAACAAAACAAAACAGCTGGGGATATAGGTCAGTAATGAAGGGCCTAGTTTTAATCCCCAGTACCACAAAAAACAAAACAAAAAAAACCTGACATGCACCCACAGTTGAACAGTATTTGGGCATAAAAAGGAGTGAATGACACATGTACAACATGAATAAACCTTGAAAACACTATACTACATGAAAGAAATCAGACACAAAACTAAATACATGATTCTGTTTACAGGAAATATGCAGAATAGGTAAATTCATATAAACAGAAAGCAGACTAGTGGTTATCAGGCCTGTAGAAGGTGGAAAATGTGTAGCAAGTGCTTACCAAGCACACGGTTTTGTTTTGAGGAGAGTATTTTGAAAGCAAATAAGAACCAGCAGCAGCACAATTCATAATAACTACATCTTGGAAGTGGCCTATATGCTCCCATCAACAGAGGAACAGAAAAAGAAAATGTGGTGTTCACATACAATGGAGAGCGATTCCGCCATGGAGGACGTATCTGCGGCATCTGCAGGAAAATGGATGCGCCTTGAGACTGTAAAGTCAAGTGAAATAAACTGGACACAACAGCTTAAATACTGCATTTCTCTTACACAAAGAAATCCCAAATATAAGTAAAGAACAAAATAAAAGATAGATAATAAGAAATAGGGAGACAGATCTTTTTTAAATGGGAAGGAGATCAAGAGATGGAGGGAAGGGGAAAAGGGATGAAAAAAGAACTGAGATGTGTTGTGGACATGTGCCAACTCCACACAAGGAATGTAAACATTATGTACTACAAATGTACTAATAAAAAACGAAGACTGAAAAAACATACTACTCTATATTCTCAAAAAAAAAAAAAAAAGGGGTCTGGGGATTTATCTCAGTGGTTAGAGCACTCGCCTAGCAAGCAACAAGGCCCTGAGTTTGATTCCCAGCACCAGAAATAAATAAATAAATAAAATGGTTAATTTTATATTATATAAATTTCATTTCAATTTTTAGAAAAACCAGTTGTAAGATCACAGTAATGTCTTAAAAGCTGAGCCAGTGCTACTAGCTTCTTTCCTACAGTATGCACCCAAAGGGGCAGCCTTACAGAAAGTAACCCTTAGTTTTATATTACTAAATTATAAAGCTAATGTAACATACTATTTCCATAAAAGAAAAAGGGAATCACTACCATACTTATTCTCTTCAATAACCGTGACCAATCTTGAATGTTTAAACAAGCCTTTAAAAAAAAAAAAAAAAAAGGTACTAACATATACACTTATACTATAATACATAAGCATGTTTGTTGTAAAGTTTAAAACTTTTTGAAAGGCACTCCAAAGACTCTCTGGACAACGCCATTTAAATCAGACCATAACTATCTAAGCTATAGGCAAGATTTACAAGTAAAAGTAGTAAAATGGGTTAATTCATCATTGATTTGAATAAATGACAACGGTCTTTTTTGTCCCCTACTTGCCAGGGAAAATGTTTACCAGAAACCCTAAACCTAAGTGTGGCTTCAAAGGCTGACCAGGGCCATTCAATTATGCTGCAGTCCAAAAGAAAAACCTTTACAGTAACATTTCAAAGCAAAATCAAAGCAAAAGAAAACTCTGACATAAAGTATAGCCAATCAATTTCTCCATTTCATGGTGAATACTAATTAGTAAACCTAGCATGTGTTTTGCTCCATACATTCAAAGCACAGCTCTATGAAAGGATGTAAGACTACCTGTCCCAACATGGCTGGAGAAGTCAGCCCCGTTCCTTTTTAGTCATACTTCAAAGCAAACTCTATCACTGGGAAACAGCTCACCTTTCCTTGAAAACCTGTTGAAAATATATGGGAGGAGGAGAGACCAAGCAAACCAAACTAAAAGGTCTTTACTTTAGCTGGGGGTTTTACTGTTTCCTGTCTTATAAAACACTAAATGGTGCTCTGGTCAGGACATTTTGCCCAGGGTGGGGGATGGGGGTGGGAATCGAACTCAGGGTGTTGCACTCACTAGGCAAGCATTCTACCACTGTACCACTGAGTTAAAGCTCCAATCCCCAGAATGCTTCTTATGAGGACTTCTTGGAATAGTACAGCACAGTGATGGTGAACACTTCAGAGCTTTCAATGATAACAAAGAGCTGGCTGCAGCATGCCTGTCATAGGTTCGCCACCACTGACATAGTATATACATAAAAATAAATATATACAAAAAATATATACACTTCTCTTTTTATTAATCACAACAGAAACTCATCATCCACAACAATCTGCTTTATTTTCCACTTAAATCATAGGAACTGTTACAAGTGCTATTACTGATGAATTCCATCCATTCATTCACTCAATCATCTATTCATTCATACAGGACCTTGCTATTTGTGCAGGCTGGGCTCAAATCCTCCAGCCCCTGCCTCCCCAGCACCTGGGACCACAGGCACACATACCATGCCTGGCTGTTTTTAGTTTAACACATACATACTGGAGATTGAACCCAGGGCCTCTGCACTGAGCTATATATCTCCAGCCCTCTGCAATGAGCTACATAACCAGCCCTTTTTTATTTTTTTAAACTCTGAGACAGGATCTTGATAAGTCACTAAATTGCTCAGGTTAGGCTCAAACTTGTGATTCTCCTGCCTCAGCCTCCCAAAGTACTAGAATTATAGGCATGCACAACTATAGCTTGCTTCTGGTGTTTGTTTTGTTTTGTTTTTCTGGTGCCAGGGATCGAACTCAGGGCCCTATGCGTGCCAGGCAAGCACTCTAACCACTAGGCTAAATCCCCAGCCCGTTTTGTTTTGTTTTTTGAAACAGGGTCTCGCTATGTAGTTCAGGCTGGCCTTGAACTAGCAGCAATCCTCCTGCCTCAGCCTCCTGAATGCTGGAATTACAGGCATGAGCCACCACGTCCAAATTCCGTTTCTTTTTTTGGGGGGGGGGTGCTGGTGATGGAACTCAGGGCTTTGTGATTGCTAGGCAAACAGTTTACCACACCACTTCAGCTAAATCCCCAACCCCTGTTTCTTTTTTAAATGACTATGTAGTCATTTAAAAAGCTTCTTTACTATAGAAACATTCCAAATATACATGAAAGTAGAAAATACAATAAATTTCTAAGCAGTCACCATCCAGCTTCAATCATTAACAATGTTCTTCCAATCTTTTTTATTCAACTGTATTTATTTACCTAAATGCTCAAAGTACATTAAAAAGAATTCCAGAAATCAACATATATTTACCACTAAACACTTCAATTGTGTATCACTGAAGTAAAATGCTTAAAAATATACATAACCCTATTTTCATAATACTAGCAAATTCTTCACTATCCTCTAAAAATTAGGCCATATTCAAATTTCCCACATGTCCCCTATGGGGTAGACTGGAAATGTGATCGGGTTGGGATATGGCTGTTTCCACAGGACACCTTTGTTGAAGGTGCCAGGCTCGTCTGCAGCAGCCCATTGTGAGCAGCAGAAGCCCGACAGCACTCTAAGGTAAATAGGTGGAAACTATAGTTTCAAGAGCTGTCCTATGAACTGTCCCCGTATCGAGCTCTCCAGCAGCCTGCTCTGGCCTTAGCACCTACTAATGAAGCCATCTTAGTTATGATTTCAACAGGGAAAACAAAGAATATTTTCTACTCTCACTGGAATTCTGTAAAAAACTTTCAACTGATCATCCTGCTATAGGAAAGGCTGTAAATACTTAATGTTTTCCTAATTATTAGTTTTCAAAATGATGAGGTAGTGCCCAACAACCTCTAAATACTTCTTGTGGCATCATTTGGGGGGAGGCGTGCTGGGAATCAAATTTAGGGCCTTGTGCTTGCCAGGCAAGCGCTCCACCACTGAGCTAAATTCCCAACCTCTGTTGTATCACTACTAACAAATAAATTTTCATATTTCATGTGTTTCAATCAAATGCAGGCACTAATTTTTTATGCTCCTTTGTTTTCGGCAGTATTAGAGATTGTGCATGACAGGCGAACACTCTACCACTGAGCTACATCCTCAGCCCTTTTATCAGTTCTAAAATAGGATCTTGCTAAATTACCCAGTTCAGCCTTGAATTTGAGATCCTCTGTGTCAGCCTCCCAAGTAGCTGGGATTACACAGGTGTGAGCCAACTCCACTCCATCCAACACAACATAAAGGTTATGTTCCCATCTTTAACAAAAAAGACACCAATTTAGCTCCTGTTTTCCCTCTAGCATTTTATTATGAAACACTTCCAACATATAGCTAAATTGAAGCACATCACTGTATACTTTCCTCCTAGATTGTACCAGTTCATATTCCTTGCATCTTTTTGACATACATCTTTAGTCTGCTGCATCTTTTCATGGCTGTAAGGTAGCTCAGCTTCATGGTAAGCACTTCCCACCCCAGAACAGAATTCAGCCATCTGTCCTAAGGAGCTCTCTGTCCTTTCAGCAGGAAATGATAGAGACCATAAGCTAGGTCTCTATCATTGGCTGCTACTGTGCTATCTCTGCTTCTACGCCTTTCAATGACAAGAAATACATATTATCAGAAAAATAATCAAGAGAAAAATAAATTATGGGTTACACTGATACTTCTATTTCAGACAGTTACTGGGCTTTTACTTTTTGGGTTTTATGCATACATTTCTTTATGCTAGGAATTATATTATCCTGTAATACCATTCGATAGGGGCTGTGGATTTAGCTCAGTGGTTAGAGTGCTTGGCTTGCAAGCACAAGGCCCTGAGTTCGACCTCCAGCACCAAAAACCAAAAAACTACTAAGCACAGTTTAAAATTTCTCTGTAGTCCTTCTTAGTTTAAGGCTAGATCCCACAGAGACATTCAATCAAGGGGCAGGGGATTTAGCTCAAGTGCTACAGCACTTGCCTAGCACCTGCAAGACTCTGAGTTTGATTCCCAGCACCATTACCCCCCCCAAAAGAAAAAGAATTACTCAATCAAAACACCATTTCAAGGTCACATGAAAGATTTGTGTTCTACATGCTTATGCATGCCACTAGCAGGTGTTACGTAGTCAATTCATTTATTTCTATTTGTCTTTAGGAAGCACCTTTGGCTGTAACTGAAGTGGAATGCACAGACTGTCAGGGCACAAGTCAATGACCCTAGAGACACACACTGCACCTCTGCAGAAAGCTCCCAATCCAGAGGTGACCTCTGCTGGGATTTGTACCACCACAGATCAGCTTCCCCTGTTCTGCACCTTCATGTAAACAAACCCCCTTCGTGACCCTAGGGATTTTATTACATGGCTTTAACATGATGAGTTAGTTAACCAGCTCCCCTGATGGGTGCTTTGGGCATTTACCAGTGTTTTGCTATTAAAACAAAGTTACGATAAACAGCCTTCTATACCAATCCTCTTCCACAAGCAGATATATTGGTAGAATCCATAATTCACCTGACATTCATGGGATACCTACTCAGAGCCACTGACTGCTCTAGGCACTGAGGGTACCACAGCAAGCAACACCAAGGTAGTGCTCAATGCAACCAACTACTCAGGACGAAGAGGCTGTTCACAGTAAGTGAACAGAAATAGCATCTGCTAGTCACAGGCTACAAAGACAACAAGGTCGAGGAGGAAAGAGGAATGAACAGAGTGCTGCTCTGGACAGACTGGGGCAACAGTTGCTCAGGAAGTATCAAGGAGAGAGAGGGAGACATGGAGCCCCGGCAGGGTCTGCAGTGGCCCAAGGAGTGAGGGAAGATGGCGCGGGGTAATTACTCGGTGTCTGTAAGGGTGCTGGAAGGTATAACGCTGACTCTCCTATTGGAGGGACAAACAGAACTCCTGCAGGGCCATGAGAAAAGAGAGGCAGTTCAGCATCACTTGCATTCCCCAGCCTAAGCAGAAGGACAGGAGACTACAATGCGATGAGCGGGTTTGGGAAATACCAGTCTGGCTGTGTATGGTAAGTCTGGGGTGCCTGCCAACACAGGCGGAGCTGAGACAAACACCAAGCTGTCCTGCCCAACGTGGGGCTGAGAAGGGCTGAGAAGACCACAGGGGAAGGCTCCGCCTACTAACTGAGTCCTGAGGCTCCTGATGTTCTACAGGATCCAGTGACAGAGTCCAAGAAGAACCGGTAAGACTGGGCTGAACACAACTGAGGACTGCCACAGGGCTTGGCAGCATAGAGGGCATCCAGCCTGCGACAAGGGCAGTAACAGAGCCTCGGCATGGGGGACGGCACATCTGTAATTCAGTGAGCAACGATGTGCTGCCAGTGCCAAGGTCTGCCCACCAGGAGCCGTGAGACCAGTTATCCCCCTACACCCTCACCAACATGTGGGATTACCCAAATGTTTGCTATCTGCCAATTTTACAGGTAAAGGACAGCCTGTTTTAGTTTCAATTTCTTTTTTTTTTTTTTTTTAGTTTCAATTTCATCCTTCTCTGATTGACTTGTAGGAGTTCAAAGATTCTTTTTTTTTCCCCAAAGATTCTTTTTATACACTAGAAACATTAGAAACATTTTTGACCATTCTTGAGGACTTCTTTCCTTCACTCTATGTCATCTTTTAAGGAGCATGTCATTAATTCTAGTGAAGACAAACATTTTCATGTGGTTAGTGCTGTCTGTTTCTGGTAGTGGTATCCTCCCCCACCATAAGGCCATGATGATCAACATTATGGGTCAGCAAACCTCGCCTGTAAAGGCCACACAGTAAACATCATCATCTCTGGGAGCCTTGCATTCTCTTGCCATTAATCAGCTCTGTCACTGCAGCAACAAAGCAGCTACAGGCCTGGTGGGCAAGCCTGTAATCCCAGCACTTGGCAGGCTGAGGCAGGAGGACTGCCATGAGTTAGAGGCCAGCTTAGACAACATATCAAGACCCTGTCTCAAAAACCAAAAACGGAAAAGAATTTCCTTTATAAATGCCCCTCGAACTGCAACGTCAGGGAAAGTGTGTTCCTAGACTAATGTATGGATGTTCTCTTGCCTGTCCTAAAAGCCCATGTTCCTACCACATACTCCTCTTTCTTCATTTAGCCCAAAAGAGAGCTGGTGGATGGCTGCCCATTCTTGGGACATTTCTTCCATTTCTTCTTGCTGAACTGCTGCATATATTTTTAATGAAAGCTCTTGCACATCGTTTTCTCGAAGCAAAGGAAATAAAAATTATAAATTATTCTTGGTGTTCCTTTTTTCAACTGTTAAGAGGCCAAAACATGATTCTTTTCTTCTCTGGAAAAGCATCATTGCTGAAAAATTAATTTGCCCCCATTTCTGTACTGCCTCTAAAACTCTCTTGAAAACCTGACCCGTGCTTGCCTTTCAATTGTACTTCAAAGCATCCAGAGAATGAAACAGCCTTGCCACACCTGCCATGAAGCACGCAAAAAACAGCCTCTCCATCCGCACCATTATGTCTTAAGTCGCCATTCAGTAACAGACCCAGCCTAAAAGAAAAACTTTCAAGTAAATACTTCAAAAAAGCATTGTGCCCCTAGATGTAGCTTCATGGTAGAACACTTACCTAGCATGTGCTAGGCCCCGGGTTCAATCCCAATGCCACCAAAAAATCTAAAAATATTGTGACCTTAAAACTAACTTTTTAGGGCTGGGGATTTAGCTCAGTGATTAGAGTGCTTGCCTTGCAAGCACAAGGGCCTGAGTTCGATCCCCGGCACCACAAAACAAAACAAAACAAAAAAAAAAACCTAACTTTTTAAATTGATGTGTATGTAATACATACAAAATGAACCCTTTTAAAGTGAACAATTCAGTGACATTTAGTATATGCACAATGTTGTGGAACTACTACCCCTATCTGGTGCCAAAATATTTTTATCACCCAAAATAAAACCTCAGATCCAGTAAACAGTTACCTTCCATCCTCTTTTCCCTATTCCCTGGCAACCATCGAGATATTTTGTTGTCTATGATGTATCCAATTTACCTTTTTTGGATATTTCATATAAAAATGTTCCTTCTCTCTCACTCATACATACACACACACACACACACGCATGCACACATGCATATACCAAATAGACTTTTTCTCCCAGAAAATAAAAACATACATGATATTAAGAGAAAGAAAAAACAAACTAGAGATACTGAGAAAATATTGTAAAAGATATATCTGATGGGTAGGCATGACGGCACACGCTATAATCCCAGCACTTGGGAAACTGAGGCAGAAGGATCACCCTGAGATTGAGGCCAGCCAGGACTACAGAGTGAGTTCAAGGCCAGCCAGTGGTACATAGCAAGAACCTGTGATGATGATGATGATGATGATGATGAAGAAGAAGAAGAAGAAGAAGAAGAAGGAAGAAGAAGAAGAAGAAAGGAAGAAGAAGAAGAAGAAGAAGAAGAAGAAGAAGAAGAAGAAGGGGGGAGAGGAGGAGGAGGAGAAAGAAGGAGGAGGAAGAGAAGAAGAAGAAGGAGAAGAAAGACATAGCTGATGAAGGGCTGATCTAAATTACACAAAGAACACTTAAAATTCAAGGAAGAAAAAAAAATTCAGTGATGAAATAAACAAGCTGATTTTAAAGGACAAAAGACTAGCTGGGCTCTGTGGCACATACCTGTAATCCCAGCACTCTTGGAAGGTGAAGGAGAAGGAATTTGAATTTGAGCTTCACCTGGGCAATTTAAAGAGAGCTTATCTCAAAATTAAAAAAAATTTTTTTTTTTTTAGAAATTGGAGTCAGCTGCAAACCGTAGTTTTTTTGACTGAAATAAATGTCTGCTGACATCTCATTCCTAGGATTATTATGAGAATTAGATTTACATGAGTAGAATTTGAAACATGAGTAGAATTTGAAAAATTGCTGTAGAAATATTGGTTACAGGTATTACTAATAATTCTATGAGCTGAGATTCAACCATTATTGATCCATTGAAATAATCCAGTGATACTACTTTTAAATATACCCAGTACATTAAAAAATGTTTTAGAGGTGTTGGGGATTTAGCTCAAGTGGTAGAGCGCTTGCCTAGCAAGCCCAAGGCCCTGAGTTCGATCCCCAGCACTGCCAAAAACAAAAAGTTTTAGCGCTTTTAAAAATAGACTACTTTAAAAAAAAAAAATAGATGACTCTTTAGAACAGTTATGTTCGTGGCAGAATTGAGTGGAAAAGTACAGTTTCCGTGTGCCCCTCTGTGCCTCTATATTCAACATCTCGTCTGCTGTCAGCATCTCCCAAGAGTGGCACATTACCTTGGGCAAACCTCCACCTCCATAGCATTAGCACTGAGTCCCCAGTGTACATTAACATTCACTCTTGGTTTGTGCATCCTGTGGATTTGGACAGATGTGTAATGATGTGTCCACTATGAAGATGTCGTACAGAGTATTTTCACTGTCCAAAAATCCTTTGTGCTCTGCCTGTTCATCCCTTTCTAAACCCCTGGCAGCCACCGATCCTTTTGCTGTCTCCACAGTTTTGCCTTTTTCAGAGTATAACAGAGTTGGAGTCTCACAGCATGCAGGCTTCTCAGATTAACTTCTTTCACTTAACAATATGCATTTAAAGTTTCTCCACATCATTTCATAGCCTGAGAGTGTATGTATGTTTTCAGAGACAGGGTCTCACTATATAGTTCAGGCTGGCCTTGAACTCACAGTGATCCTTTCGCCTTCTGCTGGGATTACAGGCCTATGTGTGCTACCATGCCCAGCTGGTTTGATAGTTTTTGAGTGCTGAATAATAATCCTTTGTCTGGATGTGCCACAGTTTAGCCATTTGTAACAGCAAGAGGGTAAATGCTTGCTGTTGCCATGCACAGACTTACTGTTTTAGGGCTCAATTCTCAGGGAAGGAGACAAGATACCACTCACAAATATTAATTAAGTTTTTTAATAACAAGAAAGTAAGAGGAAAGGAAAAAACTCTAGGGAAATCATACCACCAATCCATCGTTTCTATCACTGGCAATCTGCAGCACAGGAG